>AWWV01014993.1:0-48691 GCA_001974805.1 Corchorus capsularis
TCATGGGTGAGCCTGTACTCGTCCCTATTAGACTCAATATAATTAAAAGAATTAGGAGCGTTAGCTAATTGAGAACTCATGAGGAAATGTGGGTCGCGCAGCGAAACCAGAAGAAATTGTTATACGATGTATAATTGATGACTAAAGAGATGAGAAATTAATTCTTTGAGATGTCGAAGACCAGAGAATGTTTAGACGAACTGATGGGTATGGTTTTTTGTTTTGCGATGGAACTGGTTATATAGACAAACAGATGTACGGAGATAATTGGATACAACAATCTCTCACTCTCTCTCATCTCTTTTAATTTCAATTAAATCTTGCTTAATTAAGTATAAGGATGTTGTTTATATTAATGAAAAGGTTATTAAGGTGGATAAAATCTAAGACTTTCTATTTTAAATGAAACGACAATCCATGTTGCGTTTTAAATCGGAGACAATCAAAGTCTCTGATATCCGATATAAAAGAGCCAATTTATAGGTCTCCCTATAAATTACTACTGGGAGTCAGCAGCGACATAGGGACTAAACTTCGAGGGCAAGTTGTGTCTTTTCACTATTTATCATAGGCTATTTCAAATAAAAGTCAGGGGTATTTTGGGTATTTCACTTTATAGGGGCAATTTTGTAAATAACATACCGCTGCTGCACGACCCCATTATAAACGACAATAATATTATTGTATATTAATTGTTAATACATTAAAAAAATAGTATTCTAAAACGGATTAGGTCATATCACATAGTATTAAATTAAATTAAATTAAACCTACTATTAATTTTATGTACAAGATGCTCATTGAGTGCCACTTGACATTTGGTTTCTTTAACAAGTGTCAATAGTTAATTTTCTAATGTTTTGTTTATTATATTTATATTCATTTAGTTTGAAAACATTAAAAGACATTCATCCAATTTCCTATATATAAAATAAATTATCAAATAATTATAAATTAATTATAAATTTATTATGAATATACATGTATGTTGTGTATGTCCATGAATCTAATTAAAGCATGGATAAGATTGATGACTTGGTTCATTCATACACATATACCTATGTGCTAAGTTCATCCTCTTATATTTATGGTGATGTATCTATGTGTCTATAAATATGCCACTTTTTGTTATGGAATAAAATGAATGAGAACAATTTCTCCCATTTTTCATATTTTCTTCTTTTCCATATATTCTATTGTCTCTCTATTCTCTTGTCTTTTTCATATTTCAATTTTACTCCATTGTTTTGTTTTGTTATCATTTCACAATAAAATTTCATTTCTTAACTGAATTTTCTTAAAAAAAATTATAAAATAAAACAGCCGCACGGAAAACGCGAACGGGAAGTTGTAGTTTACTAGTAATACTGTTTTCTACAATGTTGCAATTAATTATTTTGGAATTATCCAATTATTATAATAAAAATTATTTATGAGAAACAAAAATAATTAAAAGAACAAATGATAAACAAATCATTCATTAAGTTCCTCCTTTTCCTCGTGGCCCGCGGGAGAAAAGCAACAAGTAATTATTAGTGTAACTAATTAATAAAAGAAAAAAACTAATTGGCCTAAAAAAGGATGCGGCTTGCCGACAAGAGTTTTGAGATCCAATGTTGGCAAGGGAAAAGCATTTCCATCGTGACCGTTGAATACGATATTTTGCATGAATTGTCAACTTGGACCAATTGTTTAATTCCACAAGTCCCTCAATCTTATTATTATTTTTTTTTAATTTTAAATATTGAAATGACTAATTTCAATAGCTCACTGTTTTTGATTGAATCAAACTAATTAAATCTTTTTACCTCAAAAAAAAAATCTAATTAAATCTTTAATTTTTTTTTTTGTGTTCGTGGCATCAGTAGATAGATACCACCAACATCAACTAAAATAATTAATTCAATAAATAGATAAAATAATATTATATTCATTTATCAATTAGAAAAAAAAAAGAAAAGAAAAATAATGCTTTTATTTTATGAGCTAAGTCAGGTAGTGCCTAATAGCCTGATGCCAAAAAACAAAAAGTCAGCTAATAGCCTAATACTTTTGGACAAAAAATAACATAATACTAGAGAACCGGCCCCGCTGATCTCATTAGGGCCCAGTCTCCCAAATGAGCTTCGTTTACTAGAGAGTGGGCAAACTTAAAGAGACTTTAAGCTCGGCTCAAGGCCCATATTATATTTTGGTAAATTAAGGCCCATAAACATTTTTTATTACTATTATATATATATTTTTCATTAATCATTTTTTGAAATTTATGTACTTTTTGTTTATGAATTCTTCTTAATTATATTTATGGGGTTTTTAAGGTCATTCGACTCTATTCAAATAGAACTAATTTGTAATTTTCTTTTAAGAAAACAATGAATTGGAATCATTCAATTTGGTTGTCATCAGGTATTTGACCTGATGGTAGAGTGCTGAATTTTTAATTTCAGTGACTAACTTCAAGTAATAAAAAAGAGTTGGATGCAATTTTATTATTATCTTATTTATTTATGAACCTACCGGAGTTGGACTAAGCCCATCCATGCATCTACTTCACTACTTGTATAAATTGTGCATAGCACATTAGCACCTACCATTGGCCTTTCAAAATTGGGAAGCAACAAAATCATGAATCAAATTCAAGTTTTGCAACCTAACTTCCCCAACAAGTGAAGCAAGAAAACAAGCAAAATATTAGGTGAAGATATTTCAACATTTGTTAACAATCGCATGCAATGTCGTTAGAGTGTTAAATTCTTAACTTCACCGATCATGAATTAAATCACAACAATAAAACCAAAAAAGAAAAAACGTACCTGAAAAAAAAAACACAAAAGGGAAAAAGACATTTCGGCAAATTTACAAAATAATATACTTCATTCACTAGCCTTTCCCCCCCGTCCAATTGGCAATATTAATGGTTCATAAATGAAAATTTCCTCAATTGTCTCAACTTTACCCAAACCAAGCACAATAGCCACTCTACAAATTATGAACTTCCAATAATTACTAGCATAATAGATCCACAGTCTAAATCATATTATTATGTGATATATTGATCATGTGCAATGGCCACTTCTTTTACAACTTTGTTTTGTTGATTAGCTGGCCGATCGGGGTGGTCCTCCTCCTTCCTCTCCTCCATTATTTGTTTAATCAACCGAGTTGTTACTTTCACAAATATTAATGCAATTAGGGTTTCACGAAATCATGTCAAATGTCATTATCTATATATTCTCTACTCTACTTAACCACTCCGATATTTAGTACTTCCAACTGTATTAATACCTCGTATGGGAAACTTAACAACTAATATATGATTCCATAAAAAAAAACAACTAATATGGATAGTGAAGCCATGAACAACTCCAACCATCTAACACATGGTCTCAATTACTAAAATTATGTCAATTCGAGAGGGTTATTATATAACACTAAAACCATATCACAAGTTCACAACAAATTATGTCTTAAGTTTTAGGATTTATACTTTGTAATTAATCCTAACCCTTTAAACTTTATGACTAATTGAACTTGTGGGTAGTTTTGTCATGTGGTTGCTTTTAGGAGCACAATAAATATAATAATCTATATCTATACTATATATATAAAAGTACGAGTTTTGAGAAACTTTTGAAATGCCTATAGTACCTTTATTTAACTTTTAAAATTCATATTATATCCTTACTTATCTAACATATTTCTAAAAATTACCATTATACAATTAATTTTTAATTTTATTAATTTGCATTTAATTAAATCTACAAAATATATAGTTTTTCATTAAACAAATTACTTATATTTCGTTATTTATTTTCTTTGCATTGGGATTGGCAATTGATAAGAATATGGTTTTACACTTTAATTTCTCTCTTGCAAACTTCGATTTCTTTTTTTTTTTTTCAAACTTCCCAACTCT
Organism: Corchorus capsularis; assembly: GCA_001974805.1. NCBI lineage: Eukaryota > Viridiplantae > Streptophyta > Magnoliopsida > Malvales > Malvaceae > Corchorus > Corchorus capsularis. Next base: position 3,917 of record AWWV01014993.1, read on the forward strand.
CCAATTTTCAATACCAGATAATTAAATGGATTGAACAAAGAGAAAAAACAAAAATGGCAATATTTCCACTCCTGTGGGCCTATTCACCGTTATGAGAATTTATAAAGACAAACCACTATTTTCATGTTTTCATGTACAAAGGGGCACAAAATCCAAATGCATTTTACATACAATAGGGCTTGAACAAAAAACCATTAGGATTATTTTGTTGAATAATTAATATATCCGATTAATATAATTTTGGAATTGGACTAATAAAATTTAATTTGATTATTACTATACATTAATATATATGGATGAAATTCTAATATAGATGAAATTTTATACTCACTATACTATACTTACAATGGGTAACGTGCAACGCACGTGGTAGTGAAAATTAGTATATTAATAAGTGTTAAGATGACAATATTGTCTACTATGTACCCAGTATATCGTTCGATAATTTGGCCTTGATTCAGCTCCCCGAAAATTATAATACTACTAATTAACAAACATACAAAACAAAAGTAGCCACACAACATTGTTCTTTGGCTTGTTCTTATGGTAGGGGAGGGTCTATTTGGTGGACTTAATTAAAGCACTTAATTATGTAGTTAGGTAACTTAATTGAGTTTCATTTTGGGGGCATAAATATTGGAGATTAAATTGTTTGGTGGTATGGCACAAATTAATTAGCAAATAAAGTGACACTTTGAAGTTGAATCCAATGTGGCTCTCTGCAGTAAAATAGCTGCAAGCATGCATTTATTCTTTCAAGTTCCATAATTTCATATAACTATACAATTCTTAATTATTATATCTTTAAAACAGCTGGATCTTGCATCCCACCCGATGGTTTGTCTGTGATTGAATTGGAAAGTAAAGTGACTCAAACTTAGCCTTTTTTATAATTGGAGGAAATTATAATAATTGAGGGAAATTGGAATTTGATTATAAGTTGCACAATTAGATCATTTGAGAGCTTCCAAGGGAACTTTTACTCTCTTTGCATTCAAATTATACATTTGATGATTAAATGGTGATGAGAAGCCGATCGTTATGAAGTAAAAATGAACAAAAATGATGAAGGCACTCGCAGATGGCATTGAATTCTCGACGAGCCAATCAAGTATGATGAAATTAAACATTTAACTCAAGTGGTTGATGTATGCATGCTTTTTCTTTACTAAAAGAGTAGAAATTCGAATCCCCCCATCCGCATATCGATCGATATTAAATCATTTGGAAAAGTGAGTACGGAAAAAGTATATAATATGAAAGAAGAAATGTTTCAACTGTACTCTTGAAACTTGTAGATATACATCACCATTGAATTATCAATTATGTTCAAGTAAGTTCTTAATTACTTAAACGGGTGAAATTCATAATTAAAACTTAAAACTTGGATCCCAAATTTATGAAAGATGTCAAAATCTGCACTATTTGGAATAAAACTCCAAGCACCTTTCCAAGATGAGGTGATCATGTCGTGCCTTGATAAAACTAACCATCGGTTAGAAATACAAGTACAATAATAACATGGAAATTTATGGTAGACACATGCTCCATATAATTAATAATATTCATTTATTTATTTACTAGTACGTACTTGTTCAAATTTCGTAAATGAAAGTGAAACCATCAATTTCCTCGTTTTGTTTCTTTTCCTCTCTCTGAAATGCTGATGGGCAGCAGGCTGCAGCAAAGATCATCATAACAAAGTTGAATTAATTCCTTTCATGATCAATCATGAACTGAGATTTTGCAGATCTTCGTCCTAGATATATAAATAAAATTTCCGTATTGTTCTTCAAGTCATGATGTATTATGGTGCCAAAGGTCATTGCCACAAATGCAAAATAAAATTTCTGTATATGTAAGTACGTAACAAATGCAAAAACAGGTTGATTTCATAGGTACGTACAAAACAACCCCAATTCCCATTTGGACCACTTGCTAAATTTTTATTTTTTCCAAATTCATCAATAACTTTGTTATAAATTTGGTAAATTTTCACTTATACTCTTCATCACTCTCCCCGTCCTGTCGTTTTATATGTTTTCCAATTGTATCGCTAGTTACTTTCTTTTTCTTTTGTCATAATTCTAAAGTACTTTGATTATTAAAATTTATAATCCAGCATTTTTACTATAAAAGTATCTATAGAATTGACTTGACTTGACCCATTTAATAAAAACAGGCGAGCTTGGCCAAACCCAACTCATTCGAGTTTGACCTTAATTAAGCTTCGACGATTAGTCTAGTCCTTACCCATCTTTGCACTTGAATTCAAGGCCTCACGATTTAAACATAATGCACCAAACATAGTCACTATCTAATTTAGCTTAACCTATGTGTCAATAGATTGACCTCCTTATTCACATGAGTAAAAGAACACCTATCAAATAAAGAAACCAAGCCCTGAACCTATTAATCTCCGTGATGGCCATAAGAGAGTCACTCTCACATACACAATCAGTAACAGCTTGCTCCAAAGTTACTTCAATAGCGAATAAAATTGCATGAACCTCCGCGTACAAGGAACCAGAAACAAACTAGTAGTATTTCTCTTTTCTTTTTTATATATTGAAGTATATTGTCTTAAATCATGACTAAAAATTAAGGATGTAAAAAGGATCCCTTAAAAACCGGAAAATGAACCACATGGTGTTAACTTAAATGCCTGTAAGGGAATAAACTGAAAAGTATAAGTGCAATTTACCCTCTTGATGAATTTATGAAGCATTTCTTTTCATCCCCCAAAAGCTGTACCTTTACATAATTAAATGCGACCCTAAATCGATTGTACTCTTCATATAAAGCCCCCCTTATCTACATGACAGTATCCCTCACACAACTTCCACATTTTGATATTAACACTTCCCACCTCCTCTCTGTCTCTTCTATATCCCCAATAAGACAGTGATCAGTTTCATTGAACAGCAAAAACATGGTACAATCAAAGAAGTTCAGAGGTGTTAGACAGCGCCATTGGGGCTCTTGGGTCTCCGAGATTCGCCACCCTTTACTGTAAACATCCTAATTTCCTACTTCTTCAGTTGAGTTAATTAGAGTCGTATTATCTGTTGGTAGACTGTTGGATTCTTAATTTCTATCGATAATATATATAGTTCAATCCTTTCAATTTAGGATGACAAATCTTTTCAAATTTTACTTTTGATTAATTGAAGTCATGTTTCTTTCCAAATTCATTTTTAATTTTGAGAAATGGGTTCTTCGTATAGCAATGCACAGCATCATGATTTTTTTTTCTTAATTAATCCTTCTTTTAAATTGCAAAATAGGAAACGAAGGGTGTGGCTTGGGACATTTGAAACAGCCGAAGAAGCAGCAAGAGCCTACGACGAAGCAGCAATTTTGATGAGTGGACGTAACGCCAAGACCAATTTCCCAGACATCAAAAACCAAACTGCCAATCAAAATCCCTCTGCTAGTAGCAGCAATTCAATCCTTAGCGAAAAGCTTCGGAAATGCTGCAAAATGCCATCTCCTTCTCTAACATGTCTGAGGCTCGACACTGAGAATTCCCACATCGGAGTCTGGCAGAAAAGGGCAGGGCCTCGATCTGATTCGAGTTGGGTCATGACTGTTGAACTTGGAAGGAAAACCATTAATGGAGCAGAAAAGTCGAGTGATGGTAAAAAAATACCGGATTCAGGGGAAAGTGGGGGAATCAAATCAATGGGGCAAGAAGTTGGTGAAAATTTAAATCATCATGGATTAGATGAGGAGCAGAAAGCTGCATTGCAAATGATAGAAGAACTTCTCAATAGGAATTAATCAATTTCAGATTTCCAATCATCAGTTTTATTGAATTCCATATATGTGATCAGTATTGTATCCTAAGTCTTGTCATTGTCATTGTCATTTTTTTTTTTTTTTTTTCTTTTTCAAATTTTTTTGGTATATATAGGAGAGTTATACTATTGGGTCGTACGATCGAGTTAAGATTCGAACCCCATATATACTTATTAGAAATCCAAGTCTTATAAAGGAAGTATGTACTTGAACTATTTGTGCATGGAGTTATATATACTTTTGTCATGTTACTTTGCTTATTTTTATTTGGTCATGTACTAGAGAGTATGTATTTTGTATAGATTTGCTAAGTACGTACTTAATTAACAAAGCGAAACATCAAAATCATTTTAGACATGGTACACCAAAGTAGCTTGAGTTTAATCAATTTTCCTATATTTTCCAAATCACATAAGCACCAAAAAAAAAAAAAAACAGAGCATAAAAGGCATTTTATGTCAAGAAACAGAGATTAATTGATTCATTATGATGATTTGCCAGAGTATGTAAGACATTCGGTAATTACATTGATTTCATCAGTGACGTAGCCATGATTTCCTCTAATTGGGTTTAGGATTCATTTATATTAAAGTTGGTTAATACTATTGTGTTTAGGGATAACAAATTCTCTTTTTAACTCTAAGCAATTTCAATCCAGTATTATTAGTGTCTAATTAAGTTAATTTTAAGTTTTAACAACAAAAGTTCACCCAACCCAAAAGCTCCTAAAAAATAACACTTTGTACAAATGTAAAGGATAATTAGGTATTTGGACAAGGCTAGGATATATCTTTTTGTTGTAGACATGCGAATTTAAGAAAAAAAAAGTGTGAGTGTTTTCTTTAATACAAATTTAGTACTTATAGCTTTTTCTTTCCGAAGATTTTGTTTTAGTGGGGTCAATATATATTGTGATTTTAATTTTTAGTGGGTCAAAATCTCTAAATTTTCTAAATAATGGGTCAATTAATTAATTTTACCTTAAATATCCTACATATATTTGGAAGAATTAAAATTTAAGTGGGTGCAATTGCACCCACTAGCTTACATGTGGCTACGCCACTGGATTTCATAATTATCTGGTCTACTACTTCCCGTTTAAATAGTACTAGTAATTGGCTTTTTTTCTCTTTCTTTTTCGGTAAGGTTGTCATGTGAAGTTTAGCAAAACAGAATTATGATTTTGACACTAATTTGTTGCTTACTTTGCCATATAATAATGACATGCCCCGAAGTTGTGGAACAAAAAGAAGTCTGGCTAGAACTCTACATATATTATATGTAGACAATTAAACACATATAAAAGGAGATTAATGGTATAATAGGCATAGGCTTTTGCGTAGCTTAAAGAGTGGCATTATTCTAAATCCACAATTGGGCTGATTTATAAAGCCAACTCATTTTCTAGCTTTTTGCAGTACTCTGCATGAGAAGACGAAGAAGTGATTATTAGCACCCAAAATTTTTTGAAGTAGCCTTTAGAAACTTAAATTTGAAATTAAAGAAACAATTATTTGATACTATAAAAGTTTTAACTCTACAAGCAGGAGGGGGTTCAGAAAATTAACAAACAAACAAGTTTATCGAATAAGGAATTTAGTAGTGGTAAATTTGAAATACCCATATGAAGTTGTAATTTGAAACTTATGAACTAAGAGCACTCTTAAATGCTTGATTAATGAGGTTAGGTTGTTCCAAATATGTTCTTATATGCTCATGTTAGCTGAGATGCCAACGTTTTGATACATATGTTAGCTAGTTTTGGATGTCATAAATTGTTGATGCTGATTATGTGTCGTGCGGAAGCCTTCTTAATTTATATATGTGTTATTATAATCTTAATCTTTGATAATATGAATGATAATATTACTTTTATTCTAAAAGATAAAGGAAAAATATATATACTATAATCAAACCCTTCATGAAAATTTAATCAAACCCTTTTTGGGTTATCTTAGGTACACTTAATTGCTTTTAGGTTCCATATATATACAATGCTTGAAAGTTGGTAAAATTTAACATTTCACGTTGTATTAAAGCAAACGACTATTGCACATGATTTTGTCCCTCTTTTCTTATAATATATACACGTGATTGACATTGTAATATGAGAATGACTTATGTTAGAATAGGGGTATCATCTGCACTTCAATATAGAAAAGACCTCCCCATTTATTGTCAATTGTCCATCTTTTAGATTCATATCAAATTTTTATTAAAGATTACAGGCTGGTATTAATTTATTTGATTGTTAATATATAATAATGTTAGATGAAAAGAAAAAGAAGAAGCTCCTTGGTTTTCAATGGAGATCTAAAGCATAGCTTTTATATAGTTGGGTGTTTGGTATCCTTCCTTATCTCTCATATTTCCCAATTGGCTCGAGGACAAAATAAATAATATTTTTTCAAAAGCAGCTATATTATCATTTTGAAAGTGGTACATATATATATATATTGAAAGTGGTACATATATATACATATATATATATATATATATATATGTGTTAGTAATAAACGACTATTGAAAGTGGTACATATATATATATATCATTTTGAAGCAGCTATATGTATATATATATATATATATATATGTTGTATATAATGACTTTCGCTGTGCAATCAAAATCATATCAAAAAAATCATATATAATTCATAGAATTGATTGATCTTTGGTATCGTCTAAAATGATTGAAGATTTCATTTATTCGCTACGGAATATTCTTATTTCAACCAAGAAAATAGACTCGTTGATGCCCGGCCTTCATTAGTATTTGTAAAAATTAGCTTCTAATGTAAAATTTGAGGCTGGAAAACTCAGCCCAATATTCTTTCTTAAAAGGCCGAAACAGCCTAATTAGTAATAAATCAACAAAAGTAAATTATAAGGAACACAAAAGCCCAAACTCATGTGAAAAAAGGGATATTTGTATGACATATTAATGAAAAATTGGAAGAGAAATTGATTAATTTCAAAATTTTATTATAATAACTTGTATGATGTTCAAGACCATAAGCAGTCTCATAGTGTGAATTCATTAAACTTGCCAAAAACTTATTCAATCTTAAATGTTAGATATGTTAAAAATGAAAGATCCAATTTGATAGTAACTTTTAGAGCAAGACTTGAACGATCGATGTGAAGCTCTAAAAATATCAACAAAAATGATAACTAAGGAATAAGTGATAGGTTGATAAACGACGGTGCGTTTACTAGAACAGTACGGTAGTGGTGCGATTGACACTGTTTAGGTGTACAGATGAGATTACATTATACAGATCAAATTAGGTACTGTACAGATGAGATTATTAGAGCAGCGATTGAAATAGAGACTACAATTAAGGCCCCGTTTGACCGATGCAGTACCGGTGTACCGGCCCAATGACCGATGAACCGGTGCACTAAACATGACTACACTCTTTAAAGACCAGTGATTTGAATTGTTCAATAAAAAAAGAATAATAGTTATATAATAGGTTTGGCAAATGTTGATGTCCATGTTTCAGTATATGCTATAGATAGGCATGGGACAAAAGTAGCTAAACATGCAATGGAGGCCACGAGGAAAATATACATGTCAATTTTAGGTCTTCTTCTCAACTTGTATCTATCAAAATGTTCCTAGGATTATTTTTGGTTGATATGAATACAACACTTATTGTCCCATTATTGTGCTCACATGCTGGTCATTAACCTCTTACCAACTTATGATCATAATAATAATATCACAATTTGTAATTGAATGAAAAAATAAAAATAATTTTCTATTTTCTTGAAAAATTTAAAAGACCTTTTCATACCATCTTCATTTCATGCAATTTACCATTATAAGTTGTTTTTGTTTAAAAAATCGATAATTACTATGTTGGATAGATAATTTTGGTAGGGTTATTTACTTATTTGTCTATTATTTTTTTATTGTTTAATTTCTAAATTTGGTGTTACGAATCAAGTAACAAAGTTTTATAAAGGGATCAAAATAAAAGCACTTTAAACCTTGAGATTCAAATGAAATTATTAAGAGATTAAGGACTAAAACGAAATTGAAATAAGAAGTTTAGGACCTAAGTGGAATTTTTCGACCCACCCGATAATGAAAGGATACCGACCCGAATTATAGGACAGAGAGAACGGAAAGAAAATGGCAACGAAAGTCCAGAAAACAGCAATTCTGAAGGGAATATTTTAGTTGAACGAGAAGACAGCCGTGGAAAAGAGTCGAGATGATACTTGCAGTGTTATTCGCCAATTCTGAAGGGAATATTTTAGTTGAACGGTAACCTGAATAGATCTCTGCTTATCCACTTTTTCCTGATCATGTCTATATCAGTTTTCCAAAGCTCTTGCTGTATATTTTTTTTATGTGCTCTTTGATGGGTTTTTCTTTACCGAATTAGTTTCTTCTGCTTGAATCTGTTTTATATAGAGGTGGATCTTAAATGGGTCAGTGGATGAATTGGGTTGAATGAAAAATTGAATGAATTGGGTTGATTTGAATCTTGTTTAAAGTGGAAATGGGGGATTGAGTGCTCAGATACCTATTCTGTTATGGTTCATTTAGGAGTTTTTTTTGGATGATTCATTTTCAGGGTGATCCCTTTTTTTTTTTCCCAATTATATAATTTATGCAAGATGGGAAATAATCTCTGGCGGCATTTTTAACTGAATCTGGGTTGATGTTTGGGCAATGTATGGTCGTTGAACATTTGTGGCTGTTCAAAAGATGCGGTTCCTGCTTTAGAGGTAGACAGAAACATTAATGAAGAGGAATTGAGGTGGATTTGGACCAGTGGATGTTGGTTAGAATTGGTCATTCCACCCATTGCCAATGAAGTCGGAGTTTGTCGTCTGAACTATTTTACCCTTTTCTGGATATAGATTGAAGAAGCTAATCCTAGATTAAACATGTCAATTTAACTTAAGAAACATTATGTTAAGATACTATCTATTTTCACTGCAATGAGGAATTATATCAGGTTCAAGTATTCTTGAAAGTTATCTCAACTTTTCTCGAAATGTTTGTTATGATATAACTAGGTCAGCTGTGTGCCTTAGAGGTATTCCCGAAAGGATCATTACCCAGACCCAGTTACTTTTCTAAAAATGGGGTCTGGAGAATGGTTGATGGATTGCATTTTCACATCAAGTACTATACTTGGGGACTTTATCCGTGATTTTCTTTTACCAGTCTAAACAGTCTAGCTTTACCTCAAACATTAGTCTCTATGAATGCTTTATTTTTTTTATTATTTATTTATTTATTTATTTTTGTTCAAAGAAGTAGGCTTTTTATGAATTACTGCTTGTCACTCTTGTTTAGTATTGTTCTGTATATTTAGAAGATTTAGTCTCAGTTGCTTTCTAATGACTACTTGAACTTGATATTTATCTCTTCTGTCTAAGATAGTTGAGCATTGACTGGGGATTATGTTTTGTTAGATTTAATGGAGTTCCAGCTGAGGAACGGCTGCATTGGAGATCTTTCCTAGTTAAATTGGGAGCAGATAATCTAAAAGGTGTCAAGAACGAAGAGCTACTTGTTGCGTCTCACAAGTATGGATGTCCATCTTCCATCTTAAATTATCATCTGCATTTTAGCTAAAATGCAAATTTTCCATCTCTAAAATGCCTTGGAATTGTTCTATAGTATTGGGTTTTTGGCATTGGTTGAAAGGATTAAATATGGTCTAAATCAGATGAACAGATGTAGATTTTATAACTGGCCAGCTGGTACCTAAATCAAGCAAAACACTTGATTGAACTATGTGAAACCTATACATCTGCTGCCAGCAAAACATTGATTGTCAAAGCCTATACATATGGCTTAGAACTTTATTTTGGGAGTTCTAACATCGAATTAATAAAGAATTACCTGTATCAAAGAGATAAGAATAAAGAATTACTTTTTTACTAGATGCTAGTATCATCTTACACAACTGACCAAACATGATTTTCTTTTCAGGTCCGTTTATATTGTTTACACGGTGCTTGGAGATGTTAGCGTCTATATTGTTGGCAAGGATGAGTATGATGAACTTGCATGTAAGTATATCTTATACATTCTGTAAACATACAACCTAAGTTTGCAAAGGTCAGGAAGAAGTTACAAATTTCTTGATTTTGAAAATTGTGATATAAATTTTGTTTGAGGTCCAGCTTGATATATGGCTCATAGGCTCCTGAAAGAATCTTCTTGATTTTCCCTTTTCGTGAAATGCCCAAATCTTTATGGTCTTCTTACTTGAATTAATTTCTCAGTTTATCTTAACCGTAGTCCGTAGCTTACTTCAGCATTTCTTATGGTCTTAAATTAAAACGTTGCTATTTATTTATTTTCTTCTTATTTGTAAATGAAAACTAACAATAGATATTTGCGGTATCAAATATATTGACTGAACTGATGCATCACGTTACATGCTTGACATTTTTACTGATTTATCTCTTAAATTTTTTGTGCTAGTGGCAGAGGTGATCTTTGTTATAACCTCAGCTGTAAAGGATGTCTGTGGGAAGCCACCAACAGAGCGCCTTTTCCTAGATAAGTATGGAAAGATATGCTTGACTTTGGATGAAATTATTTGGAAGGTGAGGTGACAAATTGGTATTGTTATAATTCTGGCATTTTGCCCTCTTCAATGTCAACTTTTGGTGATATCTGAGTTTTGCCTAAAATTCTTCTTTCCGAGTAATCAGAAGCTAGTGGTCAAACTTGTTTCTTATTAGGACACACACTGGTCGAGTGAGGATTAATTATAGTAATTAAGATATACTATGTCACAGTCCATGATTATTGAAAAGCTGAAATTCATAATCATGTACAATGTGGCAACATCTTTCTTGTGGCAGAAAACCCTGCCTAATCTTCCTGAACTCTTTTTTTAGCATCCCGTTGCAATTTCCATGTTGATAAGCTTCCTCTTTTCTTTGTCTAGGGATATCTGGAGAATACAGAGAAAGACAGGATCAGGAGATTAGTGCGTTTAAAACCTCCTACTGAGTTTTGAGCTGGGACTTCCATGTCAATTGTCACAACCTATTGGAGAGATTGACAACTTCGTGTCTTGTACCCTATAGAAAGACACCTTAAAAACTTATCTTGTATGTATTTACTCTATGAATGACTGTAATATTTTGCTTCCTGAGCTGAATTACAGATTGCATTTTTCATGATCTTGGTTGGAGCTTATGAAACTATTTGTTCGGATATTCTCACCTCAATAGGAAATCAATGAAATGTTTTGAATTTGAAGTTATGGTCACATTTGAAACATGATTGCTTTCTTATTATTGTCATTTTTACAACAGGAAATTATTTGCATCCTTATTAGTGCTAATGAAATTATACTTCTTTGAAACAACTTTCCGGCCAATCCTTTTGAGCATGATTTCACTTATTGATAAATTTTGTTAGACACTGCAAATTTTACATAGTGGCAAGAATCAGGAACCGGTCAACCAGGTAATCTATTTGTATGATCTCTGTAGTATATGTCCCTCCAAAAGATATATTCCAAGACAATCAGAGCATGACAAGGGAAAACTTTTATATTAAACTAGGATCCCATGGTTTTCGATGAGTTTGATGAAGAATTTGATGTAGACTTCCAATTGAATAATATATTAACAATGGCAAAGAAAAGATTTGCAGCAAGCATTGTGGAATATACAAAATATTCTTCAGCAGCATCCTGGAATATACAAGCTCCTGCTAAAGCATCATATGGAATATTCTTAAACCTACTTTGTAATCTTCATAATTCAAGCTTCCAGCCAAACAGTTTAGGGTTATAGTTAAGAAAATATTTCGGTAATGCGAATATTTACCTATAATTCTGAAGAATTTGACTAATCCCTTTGCATTTATATATATAAACTTCTTTCTGCTCAGCCAATCTCTTATATCAGTCATTTGAACATTGACAAGAAGGAAGAAGGATATGCATCACGGGAAAAAGCATCGAGCTGAGGTAGCGAAAAGCTTGCCTGAATGGGAACGAATGTTCATTGCTTACAAGGAGTTGAAGAAGAAAGTGAAACTGATAAGAGCAGGAATTGATCAAGGGAATTTAGAAGCAGAAGACATGGGATTTACTCTGTTATTAGACAGGGAACTCAATAAGATTAATACGTTTTACATCGACAAAGAGGAAGATTGCATCATCAGATTCAGGGTAATTAATAATCATTTTCTTTGAATCTTCCCCTTTTAAAAGACATAATCAAAAACTTTGGTTTTATTTATTTCAGGAGCTGGAAATCATGGCCCAAAACTTGAATGGGAGAGAAGAAATGTTGGAAGTGCTGAAAGATATTCTGAGTTTTCATGCAGAGATGGTTATGTTGCTGCATTACAGTGTCATTAACTTTACAGGTAAACCCTTCTAAATAATATATATCTGGAAATACTAAACAGAATCAAACTGTTTGAAGAGTAATTACAATGATGAACTTGAACAGGCTTGATGAAGATTGTGAAGAAGCACAAGAAACATAGGGGTGCATCAGATGAATCACCACCCTACATGCCAAGGGTTCTGCAGCAGCCATTCTTCTCCACTGATTTGCTTTACAATCTGATCAAAGGGTGTGAAGCAATATTGATCCGGCTTTCTCCACCAAACGATCCATGAGGTTTATATCATCCGATCCAGCCATTTGAATCATTGAAGCAAGAAAATACATTGATATATATATATATATATATATATAATTATGTTTGAAAGCTCCTATTCCATACAGTTTATAATGATAAATATAGCATAAGTTGCAAATGTAGAATTGGTTTAGGCTTTTGCCATCTATGGCTTACACAATTATGTACATTTTTCCATAAAAGAGGAGAATTTATGATTCTCCATATACAGCTTTTCAATGTTGGATAATGTAATTGAATTGTACTGTGTTCTTACTTATAAATTATCAGAATTTCTCTTCACCCTTGGGTCCTATATGATCATCTAGAACATAATTTCAATGACACAAAATAGCAATAAGAAAGGCAACCAATGAAATAAGCTGGATCTTCCAACAAAATTTTAGGGTACCTATATGTGATCACTTCACTCTTGTCATGATAGGCAAACTTTCAATCACAATTGAAATATTGCATAAAAAATGAGCGACTTATGTTAGGTTGAGTTGAAGGAGTTCGGTATCCTTAAGTAAGGTTTTGATCTTGAATATTATGAAAGGAAATAAACATCTGGGAGAATTCTCTTGTTCATATTTTGACTCGAATACCCTGATGGGATTCCAAAGTGAGTAAATTGGGGCAAAAGAAAATTTTAAAATGTTAGGAGTATAAGTGAAGGAATTTTTACTTTGAGAAATAAGTAATGTTATTGTTATTTATATGTCAACAAATACTTTTTTTTTCTTTTTGGAGAAAGCAAAGAATTTATACTACTATCAATTAATTTTTACAGTAACGGTGCTGTGACGGAACAAATGGTCACAGGTGTTACCGACATAAATAAATAAAACCTAGAAGGCTTAGGTTAGGACCCGCGCCCTGGTTACTCTTCTTTACTTTCGTTCTGTTTTTTTCCTTTACTTCCAAAAGCTCAAAACTTTAGACAGTTACGCACCACTTCCTGCCTTCCTGCAGAGCCCAACGCTCGTGCCCTTCTCCCCGCCGCCGGTGAGTCCTCTTTCTTCCTCCGTTTTTCCGGCGAGTCCCCTTTCTTCCCTTGCCGACTTGCATCCCAACAATTATTTTCTCTCGTTTTTCTTAGTTATTTTCTGCTAATAATCCTTTTCTTTTTCTTTTACGGAATTTTGCTTTCATTCTTCAAGTAATTTAAGGTAATCTCCTCATTCAATTTTTCATCTTTATATCAATTTTATTGCCATTATCAATATATACGCTTTTCTGGATTTGGGTTTGAGTGAAGCACATGTATTCTACAGATTAGTCTTTATAGAATTTTAGAAATTCCAATAAACTATTTATGGAGAACTGTCTGTCTTAGAACTGAGGAGCCAATCCACCATTATATATGTTGGTTTTATTTATAATGTATGAATTAGAAGAGTATTATAAGTTGTTATGATATTCTGAAACTTTCCCCTTTTCTTTTCTTGTTTTTTTGTTTCTGAAGAATGAGTCGGTTTCAAGGAGCTAATGCCCTCAAAAGGAAACGGCCAGGCGCTACTTCTGATGCTCTGACAGACCATGACCAAGCGGTTCTTGATGTAATCCGGAGTAAACAAGACATGGGGATCTACCAACGAGACATAAAACGCGAAATTCATACAAAACATAATATTACACTCCCGGATCCCGCGATTACCAAGTGTCTCAAGTCACTTGTAACCAAAAATCTTATAAAAGAAGTCAAAAACATCCAAAGTCGTGGTAAGAAGCATTTCATCTCTGTAGATTTCGAACCTTCAAATGAATTAACCGGTGGGGCATGGTACAGTAACGGCAGTCTCGATACAGAGATGATAGAACAGTTGAGACGGCTGTGTTGGAACCATATAAATGGTTTACAGATTGCTACTTTGGAAGCGGTTACCGATTATGTTAATAAGACCAAAGTTCCGAATGTTCCATTGTCAAAACAGCAGACGGCAGAGCTTATCGGGTCTTTGATTTTGGATAATGAGGTTATGGAAGTGAAAAGTAGTGGAACAGGGGAGTTTGCTTCAATTCCAGTTGGGAAAGTTTGTTATAAATGCATCAGTAAGAGAGCTCATGGAGCGGAACCAAAGGTAGGAGCGTTTGCTTCCATTCCTTGTGGAGTTTGTCCACGGATAAGTTATTGTACACCTGATGGCATAATCTCGCCAAAAACCTGTGTTTATTACAATAAGTGGTTGGATTTTTAGTTTGATTGTTGTTGTTTTACAAATATGATTTTACTGAATTTGAATGAGCACATAAATTTTGTGATTCAAGGTTGTCGGTTTAAGTCTGAGCTGAATATATTTCTCATTATTTGTTATTGCTTGACTTAGAATTTCCTTCCTTTTTTGGGGATACATAATTATTAATTAGTTGATTCTCTGATAAGGAACGGGTCCTTGAGCAGTAGCACAATCATGCTTGATAAAAAGATCAAGGTGAAATTGCTTTAGTGTTTAGGAGTTGTTTTAGCTTGGTTTTGTTGTGGTTGATGTTCAACAGTTTCATAGGTGCTATATTTTTGATTCATGGCTTCTGGTGGATGGAACGGATCATGGAAGGACATGCTAACTTATATCTCTGGTAATACTATTTTGTCTCTTCCAGTCTGTTTGGTTAGCCTTTGGTTCATAGGGGTTCCTTGCGTTCCTCCACTTTGAGTATGAACCTATATAACATTAATCATGATAGAGGTTTGATTTGCGCATTTTCGAATTTAAGATGATATGAATTTTGAGTTTTAGAGGTAGAATATTTGGTTGTGTTGGATATAAATGATAAGCAGGTGAGAATGAAGGAGGAAAACTTCAACCCCTGACTCTCACCATTTTTTGCTTTAACAAGAAGGTAATGCTCTTCTTTTTTAAGTGTTAAAAGTGTTACATATATAGATGAAAGATTCATTAGCTATTGAGAAGTGAGTTATTATACAGGTCTATCAATGCTTTTTTAGAAATTGATTTCTGCAATGGATGTTGACATGAGTCATGGACCCAAAGTCACTCAGATTTTGTTATTCAGTTTTATCTCAAAGAGTTGAGCTGCAATTCCCTATGACCTATTGTATGTTCTCAACTTTGTGCTAAAGAATCTTTGTGGTATATTAGGCAAAGAAGATTCTTCTTCATACTGAAATTTGTTTATAATAGCCATTGATGCAACAGAACTGCTTTCTTATGTGTTCATGGTGGTAAACTTTGAATGATGGAGTTGGAACAAACATTGGTTCTAACGTTGGTGCTTTTGTCAACCCCAGCTCATCTCATTAATTGTCTTCCTAAAGACACGAACGACTAAAAGGGTAGTTCAGAATAAAAAGGAAGTTCAATTAATACTCACAAATCAAATTGGTTTTGACTTTTCTTTCCTTTCCTTTTTTTTTTCTTTAATGGAAACTCGTTCTTAATTCTTAACTTAATTGTTAAGGCTGGGATGAAAATGAAAACTAAAAAGGATAACAATATTGCTATGCATAAAGAGCCAAACACAGAATGGGGGCAAATGGAGGGGCAAAAAAGAGATATCAGGTGGATTTTCGTACCAAAGGTCAATTAAATGTATAGAATAATTGTAAGCATTTTTGTGTCTGATACTTGTTCTTTTCGGTCAAAAGACATATCTACCCTTTCATTAACTAGAAAGCTCGTTTAGTTATTTATATATGGATGTGGGATTCCTTAAGCTTCCCAGTTCCCAGGTAACAGATTCTCATTTCCTCACAAAAATCTGACTTTTTGAGAAGATGATGATCAAAGCAGCGACCTTTTTGCTCCTCTTGACTTTCATCTTCTTCACCTTTGCAGATGCTAGGAGAATCATCCTTCGTTTGCCACAGTCTCAGTCTCAGCCTCATCCTCTCAAATCTTTCAAAGTGAATAATGCTACCCAGACCCAGGTAATATTATCATTGCTTCATTTCCACTTTCCAATTCTTTTCCATCTGGTTTTAGACAATTATTTTTTGAAAAGTAAGATCAACCCATGCCTTAAAACATCTTTTAAGTGTTGGGTTGTTCTAGTGAGAGTAACTTTGAGCAAGTCTTGCTAGGAAACTTAAAGATTACAAATTTGCCTGTTTGTGAAATTTCCTGGAAATCAAGTCTGTGACTTTTGAGTGTAAAGACAAAAAAGGGTCAATTTTTCATGGATTGGTTTCAGTTTAAGGTCTAAATTTTGTCATTATTTTGCTTCATTGATAGAATAATGCCGCCAGCTGCTCGTACACAGTGTCAATAAGGACAAGCTGTTCTTCCACAACCTACACTCGAGATCAGATTAGCCTTGCATTTGGCGATGCTTATGGAAATCAGGTAGATTTTGCCTTTCATCATTAAAAACTTAGCCTCCCTTTGAATAATTCAGATTGAAATGGAAATGGGTATTCTTAGTTAAATGAGTATATTGTTTGAATGATCAGGTTTATGCACCAAGGCTAGATGACCCATACACAAGAACATTTGAGAGGTGTTCTACTGATACATTTGAAATCTATGGCCCTTGCACATACCAAGTTTGCTATCTCTATCTCTACAGGAGTGGGTATGATGGTTGGAAACCTGAGAGTGTGACTGTCTATGGCTACTATACCAAATCTGTCACGTTTTATTACAACACTTTTATTCCTGGTGATATTTGGTATGGCTTTGATTTTTGTAATGGGTTAGCTTCTGCTTCTGCCTCCTCATGAACAAATTATGTACCAGCAAAAAAAGTATGGTTCTTGCTTGATGTTTTTAGTCAGTTCTTGAATCTGCTGTTTCGGTTTATTTGTAACCTATTGAGGGCTTCCAATGTTTTGGACACAGATTGAAGCAATAAAATTTTTGTTTAACATGCTTGTTAGTTGTTTGTTTTTTTTTTTGGCCATCATGCTTGTTAGTTGTTACCTAATGAAAGAAAGGCTTGATTCTACTCTATAACCATAACTCTCCATGGAGAGAAGTGTTGATTGGCATTTATGAAGAAAGTGCTCAGTCACATTATTGCTTCAACTGCTTACAGGTTACAGCCTATAGTTGGGCAAAACTTGGACAAGTCTTCTTAAAAGCCTGAAAATTACTTAAATGAGATTGAAAATGACAAATGCCCCATGAAGTCAGAAACTGGACACGCTTGTGTTTCATGCATCAAACATTTGTCAATTGGACATTCATTTAGTTTCCCCAGAAAAGATTCATCTTGCAAAATTACTGTCGGTTTCTTTTGATTGAAGGGTTTCTTTCTGGCACTATATTTCATAAGGTGCTGATGCTATTTCAAATGCTTGATAAGGGCAATAAACTTCTAGAAATCACAATAAACAGACTATTCAAAGGTCAAATATTGCAGATTCAACTCACACTCCTTGCCAGAGAATTAACTCCAACACTATCAAGTCACCCAAGGCATTCTTGGCTTAAGTGGAGAAACAAAATAGTAGCCTAGTCCATTCTAATTAAGCTGAATAAAGATCCTATAAAAATAGTTACGTTTATGGCAAACAAACTATTTCTTTAATTTTGATTTGCTATTCTCGAGAACCTTAATTTGTCTTTTTTTGAATGTTATGCCTATATAATAACCTTCAAAAAGTGATGCAACTCCAAGCCCTGCAATTTACATAAGAAAAATTAAAAATGGAACTTTCAAAGCTTTTCATTGCCCTTTTCATTTTCCAAGTCTTGTTCCCTTGCCAGATCTCAATCCAAGCAGCTCCTGCAAACTCTAACCTTTTCCGAGAGTACATAGGAGCTGAGTTCAACAATGTTAAATTCGCCGATGTTCCCATTAATTCAGATGTTGAATTCCACTTCATCCTTTCATTTGCCATAGACTATGACAACTCAGATTCTCCCTCTCCAACAAATGGCAAGTTCAATGTCTTTTGGGACTCTGACAACCTCAGCCCTTCCCAAGTTTCTTCAATCAAGAACAGCAACTCAAATGTTAAAGTAGCCTTAAGTCTAGGAGGAGACAGTGTGGGAAATGGCTATGCTTACTTCAACCCTTCCTCTATAGATTCTTGGGTTTCCAATGCAGTTTCTTCTCTCACAAGTATCATCCAAGAGTACAACTTGGATGGAATCGACATCGATTATGAGCATTTCCAGGCTGATCCTGACACTTTTGCTGAGTGCATTGGGCGCCTTATAACAACCCTAAAGAAGAATGGAGTAATCTCTTTTGCTTCCATAGCTCCATTTGATGATGATGATGTTCAAAGCCATTACAAGGCCTTGTGGAAGAGTTATGGTGACATCATAGACTATGTCAACTTCCAATTTTATGCATATGATCAAGGAACAACAGTTTCTCAGTTTATCAATTACTTCAAAATCCAAAGTGCCAACTATAATGGTGGTAAGGTTTTAGTGAGCTTTATAAGCGATGGGAGCGGTGGCCTTTCACCACAAAACGGATTCTTCACTGCTTGCAATAGGCTCAAGAGTCAGAACAAACTCCATGGTATATTTGTTTGGTCTGCAGATGATTCTATGGGAAATGATTTCCGCTACGAGAAGCAATCACAAGCTCTGCTTGCAATTTCCCACTAGTATTTGTGTGTTCATCTATTGAATGATTTAGTTTGGTGATGTACTTATACATTATATTTACTATGTGAGTATTGCTTTCTTGTTGTATAAATATTTCATAATCTATTATGTTGCCTTATTAGAATAAACTAGACATGCTGGTGCCTTTTCCTATCTTTCTCATATTGTATGCAAGAGCATGACATATATGCTCTCTCACTCTCAATTTTTAAAGGCCACTTATCACTCTATCACACGTGACCACTCAATGCTGAGGTGGTATGTTCATGTACCGTTAGTCACTTTATTGACGGAAGGGGTAACGGAGTCTCAATATAAAAGTTCAAGGGGCAAAATGTCCGCATTAATACTTTAAGGGGCAAAATGTCCAAACCCCTATACTTTAACGGGAAAAAGGTCGTTTAACCGTTCATCTATTGAATGATTTAGTTAATTCGGTGATGTACTGTATATTACAAGACTCTGTTTCAATATGGCAAAAAAAAAAAAAAAAGGCTCTGTTTCCGTTCATACGAAACAAGAAAAACAAGACAACTCTTTCATCTCCACTCTGTATGAATTGTCCAATTCTTAATATATTCGAACAATAATAACATCTTCAGTTTCCCTAGGTGTTCAATCTGATGAAGAATACTAATCGAATTAAACCAATTAAATCCGTATAATCGTTAATATGCTTACCAATTTCTGCTCTTTAACATAGGCGGAAAGCTTGCTGGGCATCTCAAATGAATATAAAATGAAAATTACCAGAATTTTGTTTCACACATGGTTCATAACAAATAACTTTTAGTTTCTTAAAATGCTGGTACCACCAATTGACATAAGAGGGTATAAATATACATTCTTTCTTTCTTCTCTTCAATAAACTCTCAAATTGGTTCAAAAAAGCAAAAAAAAAAAAAAAAAAACTTTCAAATTTGAATCAATTAGACAAGGGATTAATGGGTTCAGAGGAAGCCATGGAGAAAGGGATCCCTCAAGATTCTCAGCAAAGGCGAAAAGGCGGCATTAGAACCTTGCCATTCATCATAGGTACATATAAATATGCAATCCTGGATATGATATTTTTCATTGTAATTCTGGTTTTTCTTTACAAAATCTAAGCCTAACATTCATGGTGTTTATGATTATTTTTTATGTTAATTACAGCAAATGAGGCACTTGAGAAGGTGCCGAGCATTGATGCCAAGCATGACCTTGTATTTGAAGGTCATGTTTCACATGAACATTGCCTCACTGCACAATATGATCAACTATTGGCAAGCTTTTGGCAGTCTTGCACCGATTTTGGCTGCTTTCTTAGCTGATTCTTATTTGGGTCGTTTCCTTATAGTGTTGGCTTCCACTATTGGCTGGCTACAAGGCTATTTAGCCGAGATTGTCTGATTTGAAAAATGTATCTTCAATACCACAAAGTGGTTGGTTCAAGTGTTTTGACACTTGCTCCCCTTAAATAAGGTCTCGGGTTCGAGTCTTGGGGATGAAGAAAACTATTTTTGGGAGAGTTTTACCCCAATAGTGGGCCAACCTGATTCGAACAAGGTTAACTTGTAAATAAACCAAAAAATGAAAAATGTACCTTCAATGCTCACACTTCATTTCTTTGACTAGTCTTTTTAATCTTTGTCAACAATTCAAAGCACATATCAATTTTAGCCATGTATAAGCCAGAAATGGCTACTTAGCTATATCTTGTATCTAATCTCTTTCTTTCAATCCCTCTAAGGTGGTGGCCTTTCACCACAAAACTGCTTGCAATAGGCTCAAGAGTCATAACAAACTCCATGCTGATCTAAATATTCCAAAATGGTTGATATTAATAGCTCTATGGGACGGCATTAACAATGGTGGAGAAAAGACTTTCAACTACATTTTACGCCATAAAACTGTAAATGAATACTTGAAGCTTGCATGACCTTGCTTTAATCTTTTCCTTTCTGGGATAAAGAAAGAGTGGTTGGACTGTAGAATTCCAATCCTATGACTCATACAATCAAAAATTCGACGTTGCATGCCCCACATTTGAATCTAACTTTCTCAAGCCTATATCCCTTCATTCAGAAGCTTAATTTGTAGTTATTAGTCTCTTTTGGCTTGTAGAAAGTTTGCGTCAATAGGGGTTTCCCTGTTAGACCGGCTAGCATATATCTAATTCTGAAATGACTGCTTGATGTTAACCTTGAAATTTTTACCAGACAAAAGACATGACAGTTGATATATATACTATGGCAATGACAATATTGTTAATAATGTCAATCCATTGTTTTCTCATTTATAACATTAATCCACAGCTGTTTGTCAAATATCAGAATTCAGAAGTTGTTCTGCTCTTTTCTTACCATTTTTTTTCTCATTCTGAAAAGTTTGCCTTGATTAGCCTCTTTTTACTTCTGATGCATGGTAGGTAACTGTCAGTTTCATGTAGCAGCAACCGAGAAAGAGGATGATCATGATTGGGGGGGGGGGGCTAATGATAACTAGCTTTCTGTTTTTTGATAAAAACAGAGGAATAGCTCAAATTTACATCCATTATGGGAAGAATAGAAGTACAAAATGTAGGGTAAGAATATATCTTTTTAAGAGATAAAGCTTTGACTTCAAAAGAAAGGTGGTCAGAGATATATTGATTATCTTTGACATCACTCTAAAGTTGTTCTAACAACTGGGTCTGGGTCGTAGAGCAGTCTCATTTCCAAGTTGTGTTATAGTTTTTCTCTCATTTTTAAACTGAAATATATAATTTTGTACTATCACCTAATCAACCAAACACCCTTTGGACATACTATATATATACACTTCATTGTATGCTTTGATGAATACGTACTCAAATAGTAGTTCAAAGTTCATCCAATAGCCTCTCTCAACCCTCCCAAAAAGGAAAAATGGGTGCTTCTATTCTTCCATTGCCTACATTTCTGGTTTTCGTCTCATTTTTCGCTTTGTATCTACTTCCTGACCCTGTCCTTGGTATCACCAGGCACTACAAGTTTGATGTATGAGAATTATTTTACAAGAAATTTCATTCATTTCAATTCATCAAATGTTTGTTTTATAAATCACTTCTAATTAATGTGTATCTTAATGTTTGTAGATCAAGTTGCAGAATGTGACACGGCTGTGCCATACAAAGAGCATTGTGTCAGTGAATGGACAGTTTCCAGGGCCTCGCATTGTAGCAAGGGAGGGTGACCAGCTTCTAATAAAAGTGGTCAACCATGTCTCCAACAATATTTCCATCCACTGGTACATCATATTATATTGATCTAATATATATTAGTACAAATAAACCAGGAAAAATGTTTGAAGTTGAAGTTATAATGATGGTGTGTTTGAAATAGGCATGGCATTCGACAGCTTCGAAGCGGGTGGGCAGATGGGCCAGCATATATAACTCAGTGTCCCATACAAACTGGCCAAAGCTATGTGTACAACTTCACCATTGTAGGCCAAAGAGGGACTCTTTGGTGGCACGCCCATATTTCATGGCTTAGATCAACTCTCTATGGTCCCATTGTCATTCTTCCTAAGCGTGGCGTTCCTTATCCTTTTGCTAAGCCTTACAAGGAAGTTCCCATCATCTTTGGTAATAAAATTATGAATGAATTTTCTGATCATCATTGAAATTCCCTCATTTGAAAAACATTGTAATTAAAACAATATTAATGATTTGAATTGCAGGAGAATGGTTCAATGCAGATCCTGAGGCAATCATTACCCAGGCCCTGCAGACAGGGGGAGGTCCAAATGTGTCTGATGCTTATACCATCAATGGTCTCCCAGGGCCACTTTATAACTGCTCTTCCAAAGGTATAAATTGTGTTAAATCAATTGTAATAAGTACTTAATAGACTAATTTGATTCAATTTTGGAAATTACAATTTTTAATTTGACAGATACATTCAAGCTGAAGGTGAAGCCTGGCAAGACTTACCTTCTACGTCTAATCAACGCTGCACTCAACGATGAGCTCTTCTTCAGCATTGCAAACCACACACTCACAATTGTCGATGTTGATGCTATTTATGTCAAACCCTTTGAGACTGAAACACTTCTCATCACTCCTGGTCAAACCACTAATGTTCTTCTTAAGACCAAACCCAACTATCCAAGTGCTACATTTTTCATGACTGCCAGACCATATGTGACAGGCCAAGGAACATTTGACAATTCAACTGTTGCTGGAATTTTAGAATACGAGTCACCTCCCAGTGGCATTCATTCAATAAAAAAACTGCCCTTGTTCAAACCAATTCTGCCTGCTTTAAATGACACTTCCTTTGCTACAAATTTTGTGAGTAAACTCCGTAGCCTGGACAGTGCAGAATTTCCTGCCAATGTGCCTCAGAAGGTGGATAAGCATTTCTTCTTCACGGTGGGGCTTGGAACCAGCCCATGTCAGCACAAGAATCAAACCTGTCAAGGTCCTAATGGAACCATGTTTGCAGCTTCGGTCAATAATGTATCATTTGCAATGCCAACTACAGCATTACTCCAAGCCCATTTCTTTGGGCAATCAAATGGAGTTTACAGGCCTGATTTTCCTAGCAGTCCAATAATGCCATTTAACTATACAGGCAACCCACCTAACAATACTATGGTAAGCAATGGAACGAAAGTGGTGGTGCTTCCTTTTAACACAAGTGTGGAGCTAGTCATGCAGGACACCAGCATTCTTGGAGTTGAGAGTCACCCTCTTCACCTCCATGGCTTCAATTTCTTCGTTGTCGGTCAAGGGTTTGGAAACTTTGATCCGAATAAAGACCCTGCAAATTTCAATTTGGTTGACCCTGTTGAAAGGAACACTGTTGGTGTACCGTCAGGAGGTTGGGTGGCAATTCGATTTCTAGCAGACAATCCAGGTAAGAAAATTGGATAGAAAAAACAGCATTATTCATTTAAAGTAAAGAAAAATGACATTTTTATGATCTTTGACAAAAAATACAATAAAATGCATGGTTGCAGGGGTATGGTTCATGCATTGCCACCTGGAAGTGCACACCAGTTGGGGTTTGAAGATGGCTTGGGTTGTGTTGGATGGAAAGCTTCCCAATCAGAAACTGCTGCCGCCACCAGCTGATCTCCCTAAATGTTGACATCAAGACATATTCACTGACTACTTGGTCCAAAATACCAGGATGAAGCTATTTTTCTTTTGCTTTCTTTGCAATTTTGTTCATTTCAACCAATTTGACATATATTAACCCCCTTTTCGGCTTTGCACAAGGGCCTATTAAAGGTCCGAAATTGGTTTCTTGATCCTTGTGGAATCAAGAAAGAAGTGAGCAATTTGTTCTGTATCAGAAACATTTTCAATAGAATGAGATCTTCAATAATGTTATATATATTTCGACATCATTTTGTTCAATTCAATCAATCTAGGGAATACTGCTGGATCATATTTGTATTCCATGCAACTCCTTCAATTACCATATTTTGGGTTTCGTTCAAAATTTTTCATTACAATAGTATTGCATATGTACCAACTCCCACCAATAATTTTCTAACCCAGGCCCTAAATAAGTAAAATGAATCATTGTAATTTCATCCATCTGCTTATATTTACTTTACAAATAAAAATTGGACAGTCCCGTTCAATCTCTCTAGAGCAACATGGAGAGAAAAAAGTAACGCTGATACTTTGTGATTTGATACATTTGCCTTCTCTTATTGACTATATAGTGTGTTCTGCTTCTCAAGATCATAACTTTCTCCAAATTAACTCATCACAAATTAGATGGCTCTTCACAGCTCCATCGTTTGCTTTGCCATTGCATGTAAGTGTAACTATAAGTAATCTCGTCAGCTTCTCCTATCACTGAAATTTGCAGAGAGTTCCCATCAAAGACAAAAACCCAAAAAGAGAGACCTATGCACAATTAGAGAAATTGGATCACCCACACCTTAGTTGTTTCAAAGATTTCCATTATTACCACTTCTGTTGCGCCAAAATCTCCTTGTGCACACGCTCTGATCGTGGAGAGGGGCGTGCCAGTCAATTTGCACAAATTGACAAAGGAATTAATGCAAGCTCAGAGAGCTTGAAATACGATCGAATCAGACGATTTGTGAGATTTGGTTGTAAGTCACACCGAAGTTTTTAATAAATGCAACCCAGACTTCTTGCATAGTATAATCAGGTTTTAAACAAGCTTGTGAACAAAATAACAACGTATTGTTATTATTGTAAAAAGGAAAATTACAAGAGTAAACTCAATCAAGAGATTGAGAGGAATGATGGAGACAAGAGTCTCAAGTAGACAACAGTCTAAAAACAAAACAAAATGAAAACTTGCATGAGCAAGCCTAAAGAAAAGTGTAGCAAGCGTAAAACTTGGAGTGTAGTGTTGTTTGCGTTGAGCAGATTGTTGGTTCGGAGCCCCTTCAACGTTGGTGGTGCTTCGGTTTATATAGCCAAGGGTTCCGACAAAATCCCTTCCATCAAGAGATTGTAATTGTATTCAATCTTCATATAATTGATTGGAAATCTTCATTACCATTCAGATCCACGAAATTAAGAAATCACGATCAATCAAATATACACGTTATTTCCTTGTGAGTTAAAGAATTTTCCACAACTCTGATTTGCCTTCGCACCGCCTTGGTCAAATTGAAAAGCCAACATGGCTTTTTATCACAACCACCTTGGTCATATTTAATAATTAGAATTGATTTGCCTAAAATAGCAAACGCATGTAAATTGTAAAGCCTTACCTAGTTTATCATAAAAACCATCGTGGCCTTTTACCACGACCATCGTGTGGTCTTTTTGAACGATGTGGTCGAATCTCATGACCTCTATGGCCGAATCTCACGGTCACATACTAACCCGAAACAATTCAAGTCATTCAGGCTGAAGCAAAATTGGGAACCGTCGATGGCCTTTCCTTTGATAGCGTGGCTTTAAATGGAAATAGCCAAATATCGTAAAACCACATAGAACATCTTGGCTTTTGCTGTGTACATCATGTGGCCGAATCTCACGACCACTATGGTCTATGGCCGAATCTCACGGCCACAGACTCAAATCTTAGTTAATCAACCACTTATGTGGGCTTAATTAATTATCTTTAAGTGAAATTGGGCTTAGGGTTAAATAAAAGCCTTTTTCTAACCAAATGGTTAAAGTAGATTGAATTTTGACCCTTAATATATTAGGCCTGACCACTTTTACAAATCTATCCCTAATTGTAAGTTAGGATATAAACAACTTCAATTCGAAGTTTTTTTATAGACAATACAAGTGTGAAAATATTCAATCTTCATTTGAACAGGGAGTAATACTATTGAACTCGAAAGTTTTGTTTAAGCTTTTAAAGTTTGCAAAGGTAAGGAGGCAAGTATATGTATTTTATTTGTAAAACAACAATGGATGATTAAAATATTAAGGAGGCAATTTCAATGGAACAAAACCCAAAAACAGCAAGCAATCAAGCAATTTCAAGGTGCAACGAAATATTTGAGGAAAAAAAACAGAGTAATTGCCAAAAAAAAAAAATCATATTAATAACAAGATAATTATCACTCACCTCTCTAATTTTATTGTTTTCAGCTTTTTATTGCCAATACGGTGTGAAAGAGGGCAAAAAAGCATTTTGAGTAACTTCATCGTCCCATTGTAGCTCTCCCCACCACTTTTTCCCTCCAATAATTTCGAGGTTATTTCCCTTTGCACTGTCAGACTGGAGCGGGAGCTTCTTCAGTTTTGAGCAACTGTCTATTTGGATTCGTTTCAAACATAGGAACGGTAGGGCTTTCGGGTAAATGCTCTTCAACTCTGGTAGATTGGATAAGAGAAGGCTTTCAAGCTTAGGAAATGGACGTGGGATTGGATTTCCAACTTGATCCAGTTTTTCCTCGCTCATTATTTCTTCCATTTTTGCACAATTCCCTACTTCGAGTTTCCATAAATTTGGAGCCAGAATCAGCCACGTCATATCCTTCAATCTGCCACAATTAGTTAATTCCACCCTTTCCAGTGAGTTGAAGCAAAGAGTTGGAAAGAGCTGCAATCTTCCTCTCTTTATCTTTATCTCTTCCACGCTTTCACAAAAGAGTAGCTCTAGAGACTTTAGAGACTTCATATTTGCTGAATCTAAAATATTAATTACCTCGACCTCGCTAAAATTCCAAACCCGCAAGGACTCAGTGCATCCTCGTAGGTTGTGAAATTTCATAAGTCTCTCGAGAGCAAAACCACCTTTCATGTGTAAGCTAATCTCATTCAAATGTTGCAAGCTCCCCAATTCCTCTATTATACCTTTATCATCTTCACTACCAATCAATACTTCGCATTTATTCGTTTCTTTATCAAATTCTCCTATGTGGGATAGTCTAAATACTTGCAGCTTTGAGAAGCTAGATATTAATTGTTGTGGGATTCTTACTAGATCAAACATGTAGCTCAAGTCCAAGAATTTTAATTTTGTTAAACTCTTCATCTCAATTGGTAACTCTTGAACGGATGTTTTAGTTAGATCAAGAGATTCTAGGGAAACCAATTCTGAAATTCTTTCTGGCAACTCTTTTAGCTTCCCACAACCTGACAAATTGAGAACTCTCAGATTCGGTATAAATCGAAAGAAGCCATTCCCGATCCTCCGCAACAATTTATTCCTTTCGAGAAACAAAGTTTGAAGATTGGGAGATGTAGGTGTTGATGTTAGGCATTCAATTTGGTTGTCCATGAATGATAGCTTACACCTTCCCATTCTCCAGCGTCTGGTGCTTTAGTTAATTGAAACCTTGCTTTTACAAAAAATCTCTTCTCAACTGCTTCACATTCACCTGAAATCCACAATGCCATGTCACGAATCACATCATGCATCTTCACAGTCTCAAAGTTTTCTCCATCTTCTAACAAACTGGCATTGATAAGGGAATCAATAATATCATGCCCTTGCAGACGAGATTTGCTTATGCTATCAAACATATCCAACAACCCCTCACAAAACCAATTCTCGATTAACTCAGACTTTTGAATGGTATAATCTTCAGGATACAAGCAACAATACAAGAGGCAAGATCTCATTATGTCCGAAGGCAAGTTATCATAACTGAATTTCAGAATGGGATACAACTCTATTGCTGTGCCTTTAAATTTATGTGCAGAATTCATTAACACCTCAATAGCAAATTCCCATGATTTGGGTGACCTCTTACCAGTCATAGCTCGACCAATCACAATCAGTGCAAGAGGCAATCCACGACACTCTGCAACCACCTTCTTGGCGAGCTCTCGGATATCTGGATGGCTATCAAGGGTATCTTCTCCAACCTTTTGTTGAAACAATTCCCAAGCTTCATTCTCACCCAAACATCTTACTTGGATCTTCTCCTCTGCTCCCATTTGGCCGCAAACATCAAACAATCGAGTGGTGAATACTACCTTGGAACCATTTTCTTGGCTCGGCAAAGGTACTCCTACTTTGATCAAATCCACTCGTTCCCATATGTCATCTAAAAACAAAACAAACTTTTTTCTACTTAAGAAATGGTATATTTCTTGAGATTTCTCATCATATGACTTATGCTTCTCCATTTGTGGATGCAACTTCTCCAAAATCTTTAACTGAACATTTTCAGTAGTGTGATCCTTGGACACAACTACCCAAATTATAGCATCATAACGAGTTGATAGACTGCTCAACTTGTTGTTGATTTGGGTCAAGAGTGTTGTTTTTCCAACTCCACCAAGGCCATATAAACCGATCATTCCCACCTCTTTTTGTTCAAGCAAGCTGCAGACTTTAATCAAGGTTGATTCCAACCCAACAGTAGGTTCAAAAGGTCTGACATCAACCGCAACTTCAGGTTCGTTCTGATCGGCTACCTGATTGAAAACTCCTTCATCTTTTAGAGGAACTATTTCTTCCAGTTTTGTAGCCACCTCTCGACCAAACTTGTAGCTAGACTTGCAATTGGTGGAAAAACAACCAGCCAGACATAATTTCTGTATTTCTTGAGGGCCTTTTTGCATCAATTCCTCAACTTCGGCTATCATATTTCCCGATCTGTTAAGCCAGAGTTGAACTTCGTCAAGACACCTCATCTTTTGTTGTTGTTGAGCAAAAACAACCCTCCGATTGACATCATCTCTTCGAGCTTTCAATTTCTGCAGTTCCACATTGAGAGCTTTGAGATTTTGCTCAAGCTTGCATGTGTAACTTGCTTGGCCGACAACACAGTCCCAACAACGAGAGAGTGTGTCCTCTGTAGAGATCGAAAGTGAACACAGATTTCCCATTGGGTTATGCAATTGAATGAAGAGGGAAGAACAAAAACTGAATGGTAGGTTTGAGGAGAAATTATATTGGGTCTGGATTTGAAAAAAAAAAAAGGAATGAGTGGTCCTAAATCCTATAAAGGGAATTGCAATTTGCAAGTTATCGGAAAGTAAACAAGGTGGGACATGAACACTATAGCTTTAAGTTTACGCGTATTTTAAGGACAAGCAGTTTGAATGGAGAGCAGAAGTAGTTTCTCCCAAAACAAAACAGGGGAAAAGAGTAAAAGAGAAATGATTTTTCTATCCAATTATAGATATCAAAATTTTTAGTTAAATTATTTTAGATATTTCCCCTGGCTAATAAATTGATTGATGGATTCAGTATGTGATGACATTTGAACAATAATTGCCTCTCTTCCTTGTTGTACCAAAAACAATTGAAAAGACCCCACAATCGAAGTAATTGCTTAAATTAGCCAACACAAACTAGACGATTCAATAATATGACCTTTTTTTTTAAAGACAGATATTATTGATAATCGAAGGTGATTAAGAATCACTACAAAACAAATAAAGATCAAGCAAAAATGACTAACTCGTAGACAAAACAAATAACCACAAAAACCAAACCATCACAAAAAGCTAATCCAAACCACGACATAAGTCTCACACATCCACACCCAAACTGCACAGACAACAGAACCAAACTTGAAAGATCAACTCTTCACGTGAATCCAACATAAGGAATAATGTCATTCCTACAAGCACATGAACATGTATATAGACATTAATTATTTTGATGAGAAGAAATCAAATAGGCTCCATAAACTAGGAACATGAACCAGGTAAGCATCACGAACTTCAATAATAAGCTAATGCAGCCTCGTATATATATTCCTTCCATATTCGTCTGTAAACAATTACTCCATATCTGAGGAGTTGAGTTGATGATTGATTAAGAAATACAGGATGATACCTATTGATTTCCTGTCAAAAATGGGCACCAATGAAATTGAAATTGCGGCCGTAAAGGTGAAGGTTACGGTCATTGATTCTCCTAACTTGGTGGTTTCTTACATTTCAGAGTTGGAGTCTTTAATTTACAGAGGCAGACGCCTTGTAGGCGTAGACATAATTAAGACCAACCCTGGCTATTTTGGTCTTAATTGCCTCTTGCTCCTCTGTGTTGGAACTCGTTGCCTTGTTCTTCAGTTGCAAAATTTGGGATGTATTCCGATTAGTGTTGGGGAACTCTTGG
Organism: Corchorus capsularis; assembly: GCA_001974805.1. Classification (NCBI taxonomy): domain Eukaryota; kingdom Viridiplantae; phylum Streptophyta; class Magnoliopsida; order Malvales; family Malvaceae; genus Corchorus; species Corchorus capsularis. The sequence goes on from AWWV01014993.1 coordinate 34,366, forward strand.
CTGATGCTACCATCTGTTTCGTTGGTAAAGAAATGACTGACAAATTTAAACAAATGCCATTTCGTTTGACGTATTTCAATGGATCGGTGTGATAGTGCAGTTGAAATTGGCCATTTAGCTGCCAGAATTTTGAAGAACCGCAGCCTGGAGAAATGCGATTTGGCAGAATTGGGCGATAAGGTGGAAATGAAATTCTCGATGGAATTCCAGGGCCCTGTTTTCCCAGACTGGAATGCTCTGGTTTTTTCCATGGACGAAGTCAAGTATTTAGTGTATGATGTTTATAGGTGTTATGCTATTGGAAATAGGCTGTTAGGTTTTTTATGGATGCTCTTATTTATGATGGAATCTTATTGTATGTGTAAATGCCTTCTGTATTTACTTTCTGAATTTAACATAGTCAATGATGTTTCTTTGCTTAAAATATCATCCCTGTTCCACTATTGTAGAATTGAAAAAAGTAAAGGGAATTATTGGAGATTTTTAGAATCTTTTCCAAAATTTATTGTCTGCCACATGCACGTAAAGCTGTGAACTACTTATAGTCATAGATGATAAATACTATGTCACTATATTCCAAGAAAGAAAGAATTAGTCCCATGGTTATGTCCAGTCAATTGGAAAATTACAACCACTTTTTTTAAAGCTTGTCTTTCAATACTAAAGCCAATTTAGGCGTTTTCATCATTGACTACTATAGCATTATTATTATTTGATCAATTGAAATATTATGGAAAACAATCAAAGATGGCATCGACTTACGAATAAAATATAAGAAAAATAAGAGCATAAAGCAAAGGTCCTTATAGAAGAGGAGAAATTATAAGAGGAAGATAAAGAAAGAATAATTACGAGGATTTTGGACTTTTGAGTACCCAAAAAAGCAGCAGGAAACTTCAATGCAAAGACGTAGAGAAAATTGCAACAATTTGAATGATCAAAGATAAAGACATTAAATAACATTGACCTTTTTAGTATCTCCCTTGTATTGCACAGTATGAAAGTACGTTGTAGTCCTCTACTTTCTCACAAATTCCATCCTGTCACTACCAGGATTCGAATCCGGAACCTTACCTATGAAGTCCTAAGTTTTTAATCACTGAGTATTCCCGAGCAAATATTGTTTCTTCTTTAACAGGCAAAAATTGTAACCGAAACGGAACTTACCGGTCCAGAAAGAGCGAAGCTTCAAAACCCAAAAGTGACAACCAACCTCACTCCTGAGCTCTAATAAATGTCTTCAAAGGTCTCAAACTTAAGACCTACATAAGCTGAAAGCCTAGAGCAGACAAAAGTTGTAGCCCAAACGGAACTTAGCAGTCCAAAAAGATCAGCAAAGCTTCAAAGCCCAAAAGTGACAACCAACCTCACCGCCTAAGCCCTAAAAAATGTCTTCAAAGCCCGAAGATCTCGGGTAACATAGCCCATTCCATTAATTTTCCGACCCAGTCCACATAATTCAAACCAATTGCTGTTGGACTCTTTGAACTTAGCACATGAGTGCATGAACATAGACATTATAAACGTGATGAGAAGAAATTAAATAGAAACATGAACCAATTAGGCACCACAAACTAGGAACATGAACCTAGCTAGACATATCGATCAGCATCACAGACTTCAACAATATACATAAATATGATTATCATCTTTTAATCCAAATTAATAGACTCTCCTATATATAATAGGTGCATGCAACATTTTCCTCCCATGTGACAAATTTGTTCACAATTGGGAAAAGAATAATCCAGGATGATTCTTGTTGAGATCCTGTCAAAAATGTGCAACTATGATGTTGAAATTGCAGGTGTGAGGGTTAAGGTTACAGTGATTGATTCTCCCTACGTGGTGGATGCTTGTATTTCAGGTTGAAGTCTTTAATTCAAAGTCCACGCGTTGTAGGAATAGATCTTAAGCTCAACACTTACAGCAGTGTTAGTTCTAGTACTAAAGATTCCCTGTTGCTTCTTTGTGTTGGAACTCGTTGCCTCGTCGTTCAGATGCACCGTCTCCCCTGTTTTCCCAAAATTCTTAGTGAACTTTATGGTGATAATACAATTTGTTTTGTTGGAAAAGAGACGACTAGGCAATTAATTAAACAAGAGTCATATCGTCTAATATTATCGCCTTATTTGTTTTGCAAAGGTGATCATAAGATTGTTGAGGGAATAGGCCTTATTGCTGCTAGAGTTCTAAAGGACCGCCGCCTGGAGAAGTGTAGTTTGGCTGAATTGTCTAATAAGGTTGGACTGAATTTCGGGGATGAGATCCAGAGCCTGGTGATCCCCTGGGATCATGTGGTGTTCACCATTGACGAAGTCAAGTTTGTTGTTCATGATGTTTACAGATGTTATGCTCTTGGAAATAAGCTGATTGGCATGCTTTAATTTTATGTTTTGTAAATATTGCAAAGAAATAAAAAAAAGAAAAGGTATTAGACCATTAGTAGGTTATTTAAACAGGGGAAAGTATATATTTTAGATTGTAATTTTCATCAATCTCTTTATATTTAGTTTACAAATAAAATTTGGTTTGTCCTGTACTTCAATCTCTAGAGCAACATGAAGGAAGGGGAAAAAGAAACAGGGAGAGAAAAAAAATAAAGTAATGTTGCTGAATCAAGCATGACAAATCCCTCAATTAGCCACAATATTCCACTACGTACTCTCCCAAATCCAATTTGCTAATGGTTTTGGAGTATCCTTTTCCAAACTGGAGAAGGACTAGCGCAGGCTACGTAGTCCCCAAGCAAAACCCATCCATCCTTCCCTTATATAACACCTATCCGAGTCTCTAAATCTAATCACTTACTACTCTCAAAGAAAAACTACTCCACTCCATCTCACTTATTAGGGTTTTTCTGTTTATTATTATTATTATTTTTTTTTTTCTGATCTCTCGGTCAAAGCCAAAGGCCAAAATTCAAGATATGGCGGCGAAACCCGTTAAAATTGCAAATTTGTTTGCTCTCTTGGACGACCAAGAGTCCGACGATATAACAAAGATAGTTGAAGGCCTGCATAAACCTGAAGCGCCTTCTTCGATGCCAAAAAGAAACGAGAAGAAAGAGGAAAACCCTAAGCACAAGGGCCAGTTTTATCGTCAAGATATGCGGGCAAAACGCATATACTACAACAATCAGGGTTATAGAGGCGGTGGCGGCGGCGGAGGAGGCAGGGGAAGAGGCAAATACTACTACAACAACAATGGTGATAACATTAATAATGTTAATGCTGTTGTGGCCAAAGAGGATTCTTATTCCTTGGAGGAGGAGAAGAAGAAGTATGAAGAGTGGAAAAAGCAGAACGAAGAGGATTTAGAGAGGCAAAAGAAGAGGGAAGAGTATTTGGAGAGGAAAAGGAAAGAATGGGAAGAGGATGCCAAGTTGAAGACTTTGAAAGATTATCAAGATTCTCTTCTTGAAAACAGGAAGCCTCTCGAAGCCTTGAAAAAGGGCGGCGCTGATCAGGTCAGAAGAGTCGAGGAATTTGGGTCCATGCAATTAATTGGGAAAAAGAAATTACAAGACAAGAAGAAGGAATTTGAAGAAAAGAAATTAGAGGAGGCAGACGACAAGAAGGAATTTGAAGAAATTAGAAAGAAACAACATGCCAACTCTTCTATTAAGACAATCACCATGGATTGGACTAATGGCAGCAGGAGGCGCTACCATCAACAGAGGAGGAATTTCGGAAGGCAAGAAGGCCACGGTGATGACGGTGGCGCCGCCGCCACCAACAATAACGATATTAAGCCTGCACAGAAAGAGAAAGCAGCCAAGGAATATCGTGGTCGCTTTGAAGACCATAAACAGTTCCCTTCTCTTGGGACTGCATAAATAAATTTCTTATTTTTTGTTAACTTTTCTAATTAGCTGATCAAAATTTGTACATGGAAATTTTTCCTGTTTGGTTTGGCAATAAAATTTTCAACTTTTAGCAATCTCTTTGTTTTTTATCAGTATTTTCATCAATTCATCCGCAAAACCTAAAAGCATTTTCTTTTTTTCTTTTATAATAATAATTAAACCAGTTTAGATTGAAAAGTGCAGATTGCAGTTTTGGAATTATGGATAGAAAATATCAGATCAATACCTGTAAGGAAAAGAGTAAACTGTAAAAAGTTCCCGCGCGCCACCTGTGTGTTGCAACGTGTGGTTTGAAACTTGTAACCAAACTCCTACTTGTGGAAGGACCAAAATATACTATAGCAAGTTTGTCTCGGTATTGCACTGTATGAAAATACGTTTTATCTCCCTACAAGTCTACAACTCACTTCTTGCTAACATAGTTTCCTCTGACTAATCCAGATTCGATCCGGTCCCACACCTGGATTTGTGGCCGAAACGAAATTACCGGTCCAAAAAGAGCAAAGGTTCAAAGCCCAAAAGTCCGAAGATCTCTAGTAACATAGCCCAATATTCCATTAAATTTCCGACCCAGCAGTCCACATAATTCAAAGCAATGAACCTAGCACATGAATACATGAACATAAGACATGAACTCATTGATTAACCTGATGAGAAGAAATTAAACAGAAACATGAACCAATTAGGCACCACAAACTAGGAACATGAACCTAGCTAGACAAATCAGCATCACAGACTTCAACCAAATTAATGCAGACTCTCCTATATATATTATAGGTGCATGCAACATTTTCCTTCCATGACAAATTTGTTCACAAGTGGGGAAAGAATCCAGGATGATACCTATTGAGTTCCTGTCAAAAATGTGCAATTATGATGTTGAAATTACAGGTATCAGGGTTAAGGTTACAGTGATTGATTCTCCTAACTTGGTGGATGCTTGTATTTCAGAGTTGAAGTCTTTAATTCAAAGACGGGTTGTAGGAATCGATGTTAAGCATCTGAATAACCACATTGGTAATCGTATGAGATAACTGTTGCTTCTATGTGCTGGAACTCGTTGCCTCGTCATTCAGATGCACCGTTTGGGCTGTGTTCCACAAAGTCTTGGTGAATTTTTGGGTGATAAAACCATTTGTTTTGTTGGAACAGAGACGAGTGCCAAATTAATTAGAGGAGAAAATCGTTATTTATCGTCTATTCTCTTGGAAATAAGATGTGAGAGTGCAGTTGGAATAGGCCATATAGCTGCTAGAGTTCTAAAGGACAATAGCCTGGAGAAGTGCAGTTTGGCAGAATTGGCTGATAAGGTTGGACTCGATTTCTTGAATGACATCCAGAAGCAGGTGCCCTGGGAATCGAATGATGTGGTTCACTCCATTGATGAAGTCAAGTGTGTAGTTCATGATGCTTACAGATGTTATGCTATTGGAAATAAGCTCTTAGGCATGCTTTAATTTATGACTTGTATTGCAAAGAAATAAGAAATGGGTATATTATTATTAGGCTATTATAAAAACAGGGGAAAGTGCTCACCTCTCCTGTCTAAATTAAAATTGCTGTAACTCCTTAGTATTTATGGAAATCATAAACCCATTTCATATTTTCTGTTTGTCATTAACTGAAGCCCCAATATCCCACTAGACCAAGAGGTGGGGTTCTTCTTATCAAAATCTATGGGTGAAATCAGATGATTAACATTTTATATATACTAATAATTGTCAAATTCTTGTATGAATTCTTCATATATTTACTAATTCTTGGTATAGTTGGTTAATCATACAACTTGGCTTGGGGAACTGTATTAACAATTTCATACGTTATTTTGGCTCATGATTAATCATCAGGATGATATAAAAGTAGAGACCCATGTGTGTTTTCCGTATGCTTGGCTAGCCTAATGCTCACGTTGAATCTTCTCCAACCCTGCGCTAGATCCAATAAATCGTTCTTTGTACCCCTTTAAACAACAAAAAACTTGGATGATAAGTAAATAATTAAGTAATGAATGTTGAATCAAGCAAATTTTGGAATAATTTTTTTTTTTTTTTTGCTGGTAGGAATATAATAATTACAGATCATTACCAAATGTCCTTCTATATGAATTTCTTAATGTTGTTATATATGGTAGATAGGAAATTATGGGTTAGACAACTTCAAATTTTGAGATATACTATATATGGTCTGATATAAATACAGAGCTCTAAAACCCAAGAAGCAAGAATGGTGAGGTTGCCTGCTGTTAATATATTGATTATCCAGAAATTTGGGTTTAACGGATAATTTGCTTTTCTTTGCTAAATGCTAATTTTGGGAAAGAATGTTTGATGCAGGAAATTATTTTCATAATTTTTACAATTTTGTGCATGTGCATATTCACACCAGGATTAAGCAGTGCAACAAATTCTTTTAATGTGATTAACTATGGAGCAGTGGGAGATGGAAAAACCGATGACTCTGCTGTAAGTTGTTCATCAACTCTTATCATTCTCTTTACCATAATGCTTATTGAAGGTTACTTCAATTGCATTATGCTACAGGTCATGTATTGTCAAATTCATTCACAAATTAGATTTTTTGTGGACAATTTATAGGCCTTTTTGAAAGCATGGAAAGCTGCCTGCAAAGCTACATCAAGAAATCCAAGCCTCATTATACCAGCAAGGAAGACATTCTTACTGAAGCCTGTCACTTTCGAGGGTCCCTGCAAATCCTCTTCTATCTATGTCTTGGTAAATATATTAAATGGCATCAAAATATGATTATATGTTGAACTATATATGCTTTAAGTAGTTCACTCCAAAACAGTTTTACAATTGCTGATAAATGATAATCTTAGATACCCACCGCGCCGCCTAGTCTTGCTGAGTTGCTGTTGGAAGTAGCTCATAATTTGCTTGATAGATCATGTGATATGGTTTCTTTGCTTTTGTTTAAAAATCTCTCATTCTGTCATTCAAATTCTGAACTGAATAGATATCAGGAAACATTGTTGCTCCAAGTTCCAAATCTTCATGGAAAGGCTATCCCATCAATAGGTGGCTTGCCTTCACTAATGTCAATGGGCTAACCATCAATGGTTCTGGAACAATTAATGGTCGAGGCTCTGCTTGGTGGCCGCAGCCCTGTCTGCATAAAGTAGCAAAGGTAATTGAATCTGCAAATTTACTTGCAATTCTTCCTTCTGCTCATCTTGGGAAAATTCTTATATAAATTATGTTTGCTTTTTCAGGATGTAACATGCAAAGGACCAACTGTAAGTAGAAATTACTTTTCTCCTCTTAACTTGTTGATTTTATAAATCCCATATTCAATATGGTTAGAATCACTCAATTGCTTATTGAATTTGTGTGATTTGGAGACAGGCATTGACATTTTATAGGTGCAATCGCCTAGTACTAAAAGGATTGAGACATATAAATAGCCAAAGAAATCATATCACATTAACAAATTGCAAAGGTGCTACCATATCTAACCTGCATATAAGTGCGCCGGCAACAAGCCCTAACACTGATGGCATTGATATAGGCGGTTCAAGTAACGTTCAAATCCGCAATTCTTTCATTAGCACCGGTAACATTTTTGGTTATGATTTTTATTCTTTACCATGACTAACAACTTCCTAAAATTATCATAATTAATTTCTCTAATCACTATAAAATGTGCAAATATTGTGGCATGCAGGGGATGATTGCATAGCTGTTAGCTCAGGTTCGTCTCACATAAACATCACTGGCATATCATGCGGTCCAGGGCATGGCATCAGGTCAATAAAACACCATTTTTTTTTTTGAAATAATAAAACACCAATTTTATTTAGACAAGAAATTCAATTTTTTCGTGTGATCTGTTAGTAGAGTGTTAGACCCTTAATTCCACCGAAAAGAGACAAAATTCGCGAACGAATCACAAGATATATAATGTTTAATTGTTACATCAAATTCTTTGCTTGAAAATCCTAAAAAGTAATGTTAAATATAGAATCTTTCAATGCGTAAAAGTTGAAAAAGAAATTGCACAATTTACAGCATTGGGGCATTGGGTGTTCATGGAGAGAATGACACAGTCGAGGAAGTCCACGTGCGGAATTGTACATTCAAAGGAACCATGACCGGAGTTAGAATCAAGACATGGCAGGTTAATTATATCTTAAACTTCAACCTAATTACATTCCCTTATCATCTAATTAACTTACAAATTAATTTTTTCATTGCATATATCGAGTAGGGAGGCGTTGGATATGCAAGGAAGATTTCGTTCGATAAAATCAAGTTCATACGAGTTGATAGCCCGATCATCATCGACCAATATTATTGCCCCAGTGGAGAAAATTGCCGAAACGAGGTGCGTAAAATCACTTGAACTCATACGTTAATCCATGTTGAGTGGTGCTGAAATTTGGATTTTTTTTTTCTTCATCATAAATTTTGCAGACATCGGCGATTAAGATCAGCGATGTATCATACAAGTCGATTGTTGGAACATCAATTACAGACAAGGTGATCAATTTGAGCTGTGACCAAAATGTTGGTTGCAGCAACATTCAACTTGATCATGTCTATATAAAGTCAATGGTTCCAGGGAAAAAGGCATATTCTTATTGTTTCAATGCTCATGGAAAATATACCCATACAAGGCCTGTTGCAGATTGCCTGAAACCTTAATTACACTTGAAGTCATAAAATTATTGCTTTGACCCCAAAATGAAAAATTTTACCCTTTTCCATGTTAATTTTTGCTTGACCTATGTATAAAATAAATACTTAATTAGAGCTATGAATGGCCCAAATCAGAAATAGTTGTGTAAAATTCTTCATATATATGAATGGAATTTGGAAACTTGAGCTATGTTAATTTTTTTTTTTGGTGAAAAGCTATGTTAATTTTCTTTAGCAAATGGGACAGAAGATTGTTAATTCTACATAATTTCCTTTTCTTTTAGGTTGTGGCGGATCTAGAAATTTTTTTGAGAGTGGGTACAATAGTCTCTTATATACAAAAATATATTTTTAATGACTTATGATTATGATTTAAGGGTACAATGAACACACCTGATCTATTTTGACGTCCGTGTTCACCCTCACCTTAACATAGGTCCGCATAATTGAGGTATTTTACAAAATCAAACTTGAATTAAAAAAAAAAAATTAAGGTCCGCATAATTGAGGTATTTTGCAAAATCGAACTTGAATTTTTATAATTGAGGTATTTTGCAAAATCAAACTTGAATTAAAAAAAAATTAAGGTCGGCATAATTGAAGTATTTTGCAAAATCAAAATTGATTTTTTTTTAAAGTTTCAAGATTCTTTAATAATGTGGAGAATGATTTGGAGTTGCATCGGATCTCAAACCCTTACTCTTTAGGTCCAAATGAATTCACTCCACAGGATCATGAGAACCGATGATGCTTTTCAGCAACTTTATCTAAAAATACGTTATATAAGAGACAGAATTGGGCTGAGGTCTGGGTTGGATTAGCCTATGTAAGGGAAGTTGTTGGGCTCACAAATTCAGTGGACTAGATGTGGTACTTTGTAAGACCAAAAGCTACTCACGAGAAAGATGAAAAAAGTGGAGCCCAAACATTGCTTTTGACTATTGATATTTAATTTTTCATTACAAGTATTTGTCCTCTCATAAATCACATTTACAGCCTACTTTCGGAAGCAAAGCAATTTTAAAGTGATAGGGATGAGCGATTCAGCATGATAATGACAGTAACAAGCATGCTGCATGCGAATGAGTTTAATGTGATTTAATTTGCTAAAGATCTAGCAAAGATGCAAACTATATGACTAACCTTCAAAGTTTTATTTTCATTCAATTTTGCCTTTTTTTTAATCATTTTCTTTTTACTCAAACTTACCATTTGACCTAAAAGCTTTTGTGATGTGTCACAGTTGCAAATTGGGAGCTTAGATCACATGAACAAATTCAACAAATTAAATAACATATTACAAGTAATTTTGGTAATTGCTACTAAAAACGTTTTGTAGGTATTCAAAAAAGTTGTGTACCAATAAATTTATTAACCTTTCATTATAAGCAATTTTAAGCAAGATGTGCAACAACAATATTGGTATATTCTGTCAAATTCATGTGCAAAATTGCTTTCTTGCACAAATTAGGGGGCCGTTGATGCGAACTTTACATGTGTCTCCAAGACTGTGACATGGACATGAGCTAAAGCTAATGTTGATGGAACCGGATTGGTCAATTGAATCGGACCGGTCGCACGTATAGAACCGCCGGTCAATGGACCGATCAAGAATCGATGAAACCAGGTAATTGAATAGGGAATCGGACCGAATTAAGCCGAAAAACCGGATTTAAACAATATTTTAATTATAGGACATATTTTTAAAATAAATTAATTTATATTTAAAAAATACTAGTTTTAAATGAATTTTAACAAAACGATTGGACAGATGATTGAATCGACCAGACTAATTGAACCACGAATCGACCATAAATCCGGTTCACTATCCAATCCAATTTTTTCAACATTGGCTATGGCATTTGATGCAGGCATGTAGTTGTTGGTCACGTGGTCAACTTTCCTCCAAATAAGGGTCACATGATGCAAATTAAGGTGTTTAATTGATAAATTTGGAAGTTTTTTTAGGGGATAAAATTGGAAGTTGACTTGATGGAATTCTCCTCCTATGATTTTAGGGTTATTTTGTTCAATGAGCTCAATGAGTTGCTACTAAATTAAAAGCAGGCTAAATGCTCAAATTAAGGTTTAACTTTTATAATAAAAATGCTCAATTTAGGCCTCATTAATCTTTTAGTTTGGTCGAATCAAGGTATAACATTCCAATTTTGTCTCAAATAAGGGCTCAATGTTTCCATCTTCAAGTGTCATGTGTCAATTTTTCAATGGTTAACAATCACATCAGCCTCTTATTTGAGTCGAAATTGAAAGGTTAGGCCTTGATATAACCAAATTGAAAGATTAAACTAAAAATCGAGCATTTTAGCATAGGTCAACCCTTATTTGCACAATTAGCCTCAAAATCAGCATAATGTATTCTAGCAATAACATTCCTAAAGAAGAATTTATTTACGTTTATAAAGGAAACAGGTTTCCTGTAAGATGCTAAATAATTAATTCAATGGACAACAAATGAATATATAAAACGAGGTAAAATATCAAATTAGCTAATGAGGAACATTGGCTAAAATCCATTTATCTATACCTTTTACCATGCTCAAAATTCACATTTTCTTTACAAGGAATCTAGGAAAAGGTAGTTTTTGGCCCCCCAAAACCAACCTTAAGAAAAAGGAAAAAAACAAAAAAGCCGAACATAACCAACTCTATCAAACCCCTTGCAAAAAGTCATTCTTTGCCAACCAAATCCTCCTCATTCCTTCGTAACTCTCCCATTCTTTAGGTGCATAATAATAGCAGCCCTTTCGCCACCCAATCTAACGTGTTGGCGCTGACGAGACGCCCTTCGTCCACGTCTCTTCCTCACCGCCATGGGGAAGGGGCAGCCGTCGCCACCGCCATCATCCTCCGACGTCGAGTCAGGACCGAACCACCACAAGCCACATCATCACAAAGCGCCGCCACCACACTTTTCACCCCCATTACGCCAACCATGGGTTGCATGGCTCGTGCCTCTCATATTTCTGGCTGACATTGTCATTTTTGGTGCCACAATGTACATCAATAATTGTCCTGCCAATTCAGGGCCAGATGAATGTGTTTTGTATGACTTTCTTGGAAGGTTTTCATTCGAGCCTCGTAAATATAACCCTCTTTTTGGCCCTTCACCCCTTACGTAAGAAACTAATTAACTCCAATTTTTAATCATCAACCCATTTCTTCATTCATGTTTCAATTATTGGGGTCATAAACATTTTTATGAATCCATTCGCATATTGTTCTTATAAATAAATTTTCATTAATTTGATTTTGTTTTGCATTTCTTGTGTCTTCCCACAGGCTGAAGAATCTAGGAGGCCTTGATTGGAAACTAGTGGTTGAGAGAAAGCAACTATGGCGTCTCATATCCTGCATTTGGCTTCATGGTGGAATCCTCCATGTAGCAGCAAACATGTTGAGCCTTTTATTCACAGGAGTTCAAATGGAGCAAGAATTCGGATTCTGTAAGAACTTAATTAATTAATCTGTAAATATACAAGTAATTTCTTTGATGCTTTTCATAAGGTAATTAAATTAACTCGCATTTGCAGTGAGAATTGGACTCTTATATTTGCTTTCTGGGTTTGGTGGAAGTTTGATTTCTGCTCTTTCTGCTGCTCGGAAGAAACAAACCCTAGTATCCGTGGGTGCATCAGGTGCAATTTTCGGGCTGTTGGGAGCCATGCTTTCTGACCTCTTTACAAACTGGACAAATTATACAAACAAGGTAAACTTTATTAATTTGCATTAATTAATAACAAGAATTTGTTTATTTTTAGAGGACTAATTTGAGGGTCATTAATTAATTAATAACTTATAATGTTTATTTCAGTGTCCAGCTCTGTTGAATCTGGTTTTGGTCATTTGCTTGAATCTAGCACTCGGATTTTTACCTCATGTGGACAATTCAGCTCATATAGGAGGGTTTATCTCTGGATTTCTTCTTGGGTTTATACTTCTTGTTCGTCCTCAGTTTGGATATGTAAGCAGCAAGCACATTCCTGCTGGATATCAGCTCAAACATAAAAAGCCTAAGTATAAATGTTACCATAATGTGTTCTGGGTTATTGCCTTAGTCCTTTTAATTGTTGGGTAAGTCACTGAAAATGCTTTGTTATTTAAGAATTTGACATTCAAAATCCAAACCTTCAGCTAAGTTTTTTTTTTTTGGTCATTTTGGCAGATATTCAATTGGCTTAACTAGGCTGCTTAAAATCCAGAATTTGGAAACCCCTGATCTCAACATATAAATAAAACACAGCAGACCATTTTTGGGAATTAACACCTTTTCCAAGCAGCAAAAATCAGTATGAACCCAACTCTGCTTTATCGGTTTTGATTCTATTGTGAATATGTGATGAAGAAATGCATAAATCTTTGGTGTTTAAATGTTTTTTTGCTTTCAGGCAACAATCTTCCTGGTGGATGTAGCAGAAGGAGGTCAAAGAAATAACCAGAGCATGTAGACAGAAACCTGTACAATCTTTTTAAACTAGAATTTAGAAGGAAAAACATGTGGGAGTGATCTTTCTTGTAACGTTAAGAAAAAGAACCACAATTAGATTATAATGATGTATTACTAATTAATTATTCCTTCGTTTGATTAAATATAATCATAAGATTATTTGTACTTGTACATACTGAATTAGTGATAAGGAACTCCTTTTGTAGAATGCTTAGTATAGAAATTAGGAATACATATTGTATTCAAAATCCTTCTTCTAATCTTCAAAAGTGTTGCAATGCCCAATTTAATTCTTAATTGGAAAGGACTCTTCCATGATTAAGAAATTATAGGGGGAGTGAGATAAGGGTACTTTGGGACTTTCAAAAACAGAAATTTCCTTTACTTGCATAGGAAGCAAGTAAAGGAAATTTCTGTTAAATTCCCAACTCTATATATAAATACCCTTTTTTCTATAGCATGAGTGCAACAAGCAAAAGAATAGCAAAAAATCTCTCTAATCCCCTGACCCTGAGAAAATTCCCCTTTCTTTGAAGAAGTTATCTTTCCTTTTCCTTCGTCAACTCATGGCAGATTATCCACTCCGAGGTTCCAGTCAATCTAAACTCACCCAAAACGCAGCCGCAGCGGAAAAAGCCAAACAAGCTGCAGAAGAAAGCTTTAAGTTGGGAAATCCAACCATGGCAGTCGAGCAAGCCTTCGCAGCGCTCGATTTGAACCCTAAGTTACCTATGCTCCAAAACTACATCACCACCTATCTGGTTCACAGCTTTGCTTCCATATTAACCTTTTGCAAGAAGAAGAAGAAGGACGATACCTTAGTCCTTTATTCCATTCTCTTTATCGAAGATTGTTATGCGGATATCGACGAGGCTACGATACGAAAACATTACAAGTAAATAGCGCTGTCGGTTCATCCTGACAAGAATGATTCGGCGGCCGCTGAGGGTGCTTTCAAGATCGTTCGTCAAGCCTACGAGACCCTCATATCTCGTCATCGAAACAGAGGAAGAAAAACTGCAGGGCGAAGATGGTGAGGGCGGCAAAAACCTTCTTTTCCTTTCGGTTTCGATTGATCAAAGTTGTAAACATGTAAATAACCAGATTGAATTTTATTATAATTATAATTATTATAATTGACAGTGATTCTATAATTGCTTTATACATGTATGAAAGATTTTTGTTTTGGTTTTTTTGTTTTATGTTTGATTCTTCTCGTTATAATTTACTTGCAATTTCAGAAAATATCAATCACGATTGTAATCATCTCGTTATCAATTTTCAAGTTATTATCTTATATATATATATATATATATATATATATATATATATATA
>AWWV01014994.1:0-17938 GCA_001974805.1 Corchorus capsularis
GGGGGGTCAATTAGTCAAATTGATTGAAATTCAATAAAATAAACAGAAAAGCAGAAAACAGAACATTGCATTACCCTACATGTTGCATCTAGAAGACGAGGCAACGATTTCCGGTACATAGGAGCAACAGGGAATTTGTAGCAGATTGGGTGTTCAGCTTAAAATCTAAGCCTACAATTCTATATCTTTGAATTAAAGACATCAACTCTGCAATACAAGAATCCACCATGTTGGGAGAATCAATTACTGTAAACTTAACCCTGCGACCTGCAATTACAATATCATAGTCAATATTGTTGCACATTTTTTACACGAAGATAATAGGTACCATCCTGTATTCTTTCCTCAATGACAGACCCGCCGCAACCATAATATATGGAACTAACAAATTTTTCTTAGAAGGAAATATTAAAATTGCATTGCATGCACCTCTATACATATAGGGAGAGGCTGCATTTATTTGGATTCGAAGATTGTAATGCAGATATTGCGTGGTAACTGGTTCATGTTCCTAGTTTCTGGTGCCTAATCGGTTCATGTTTCTATTTAATTTAATTTCTTCTCATCAGGTTAATGACTTCAATGTCTATGTTCATGTATTCATGTGCCAATTGCCAAGTTCCAAGAGTCCAACAGTAATCTAATTGGTTTGAACTTTGAATTATGTGGATTGGGTTGGAAAATTAATGGAACGAGCTAATATGTTACTGGAGATCTTCTTCGGGCTTAGGCGGTGAGGTGGGTTGTCACTTTTGGGCTTTGAAGCCTTGCTCTTTTTGGCAACTATGTTAGCAAGGAAGGGAGATACTCATACAAGGTACTAATTTACAGACAGTGCAATACAAACAGGCCTGTGTTATTTAATGTCTTCATCTTTGATCATTCTAATCGTTGCAATTTTCTCTTCGTCTTTGCAATGAAGTTGCCTGCTGCTTGTTTGGGGTACTCAAAAAGTCCAAAGCCCTTATACTGAATATTGGAGGGTTAAATTGTCAGTTTTTAACAAGTTTGAGGACCGAAATGTGTATATATTGAGCCTTATAATAAATTAGTAATAATTCCCAAAGTTAAATAAATCAATTAAGCCAACACATATTACACGTACGATTCAGTACTCTAGAACCTGCCATAAGTTATAACTCCTAATTAATAACAATGATGGCATGACATGAGTCCTTGACTATAAGCACATGAATAGACATTATTTTGATGAGAATAAATTAAATAGAAACATGAACCAATTAGGCACCATAAACTAGGAACATGAACCAGGTAATTGTAGATGATGATTTTTGGTATATAGTTTTAATTATATAATATATCAAATATTAACGTTATTAACACACATAATAATATTTGGGTTAGACTTTGAACGCGTAGGTTCATGGTCTAGTCTATTGGGATGTACAGGGGAGTTGGCTTGGAGGCTCAGGCTAGGAGTCAAGTTGGGAGTACTACTCTCAACCTTTTCCTGGGGGGAGTGACATGTTCCTACCTTATCCACCCAAATACTAAAACCATGATTACTCACCAAAAGGTATACCGTAAATACTCCATACCCACCAAGGGTATACCGTAAATGCTCCATACCCACCAAAGGTATACCGTAAACACTCACCAAGTATTATAAAGCCAATAGGCAGTTACTTCATCAAGAATGAGGTAACCACCCACGTTCTTCAAAGCAGTTACTTCATCAAGAATGAGGTAACCACCCACGTTCTTATTTGAAGAACGTGGGGCAGTTACTTACTAAAAACAAGGGGTATAAATAAGATCCTCAGACAACTGAGAAAGGGTGAATCATTTTGTCATTATTCACAGCATACAGAGACTTTATTCTCTACAAAGCTCTCTGACCCAAGGAAACTGGCAACACCATAGACAACCACCATAAAACACCGCCTGCCACCGCACACTCACCCTCAAGGAACTGCTCCGGCCTTCCTCCCTGCCACCTCCTGTGGATTCTTATCTGTTTGTGACGTTGCCTCACTCTACATCCAAGAACCCTTGTTTACAGTAATTAAGCATCACAAACTTCAATAAACTAATTAATGAAACCGTCTATATAGGTGCATGCAAGTGTTTCCTCCCATATTCCTCCGTAAACAATTACTCCTACTATCTAACGAGTTGATACAGCATGATACCTATTGATTTCCTGTCAAAAATGGGCACCTATGAAATTGAAATTGCGGCCGTCAAGGTGAAGGTTACGGTGATTGATTCTCCTAACTTGGTGGATACCTACATTTCAGAGTTGAAGTCCTTAGTTCAAAGTGGCAGACGCCTTGTAGGCCTAGACATTAAGACCATTAACCCTGGCTTTTTTGGTCTTAATTCCCTCTTTCTCCTCTGTGTTGGAACTCGTTGCCTTGTTCTTTAGTTGCAAAATTTGGGATGTATTCCAATTAGTGTTAGGGAACTTTTGGCTGATGCTACCATCTGTTTCGTTGGTAAAGAAATGACTGACAAATTTAAACAGATGCCATTTCGTTTAACGTATTTCAATAGATTGCGGTGTGAGAGTGCAGTTGAAATTGGCCATTTAGCTGCCAGGATTTTGAAGAACCGCAGCCTGGAGAAATGCGATTTGGCGGAATTGGGCGATAAGGTTGAAATGAAATTCTCGATGGAATTCCAGGGCCCTGTTTTCCCAGACTGGAATGCTCTGGTTTTTACCATCGACGAAGTCAAGTATTTAGTGTATGATGTTTATAGGTGTTATGCTATTGGAAATAGTCTGTTAGGTTTGCTTTAGAATTTAATTTTATGGATGCTCTTATTTATGATGGAATCTTATTATATGTGTAAATGCCTTCTGTATTTACTTTCTGAATTTAATATAGTCAATGATGTTTCTTTGCTTAAAATATCCTCCCTGTTCCACTATTGAAGAATTGAAAAAAGTAAAGGGAATTAATGGAGATTTTAAGAATCTTTTCCAAAATATATTATCTGCCATATGCACGTAAATCATGTGAACTAGATGATAAATATGTCACTATGTGATCAATGATGACATTTGAACGAAATTGCCTCTCTTTTTGCTATACCAAAAGCAATTCGAAAGACCCCACAAGCCGAGTAATTGCCATAATGGCGTAAATTCTTTACTTCCCAGTTGATTATGCTTTCCCTTCAGAAAGCTTGTCCTTCAAATATGCGTAACTTAAAGCTATGGTGTTCATGTCCCACCTTGTTTACTTTCCGATAACTTGCAATTCCCTTATTAGGATTTAGCACAATTCATTTCTTATTCTTTTTCAAATCCAGACCCAAAATAATTTCTCCTCAAACCTACCATTCAGTTTTTGTTTTTCTATCTTCATTCAATTGCATAACCTAATGGGAAATCTGTGTTCACTTTCGATCTCTACAGAGGACACACTCTCTCGTTGTTCGGATTGTGTTGTTGGGCAAGCAAGTTACACATGCAAGCTTGAACAAAATCTCAAAGCTCTCAATGTGGAACTGCAGAAACTGAAAGCTCGAAGAGATGATGTCAATCGGAGGGTTGCTTTTGCTCAACAACAACAAAATATGAGGTGTCTTGACGAAGTTCAACTCTGGCTTAATAGAGCCGGAAATATGATGGCGGAAGTTGAGGAATTGATGCAAAAAGGCCCTCAAGAAATACAGAAATTATGTCTGGCTGGTTGTTTTTCCACCAATTGCAAGTCTAGCTACAAGTTTGGTCGAGAGGTGGCTGCAAAACTGGAAGAAATAGTTCCTCTAAAAGAAGGAGTTTTCAATCAGGTAGCCGATCAGAACGAACCTGAAGTTGCGGTTGATGTCAGACCTTCTGAACCTACTGTTGGGTTGGAATCAACCTTGATTAAAGTCTGCAGCTTGCTCGAACAAATCGAGGTGGGAATGATTGGGTTATATGGCCTTGGTGGAGTTGGAAAAACAACACTCTTGACCCAAATCAACAACAAGTTGAGCAGTCTGTCATCAAGTTCTTATGATGCTATAATTTGGGTAGTGGTGTCCAAAGATCAAACTACTGAGAATGTTCAGACCAAAATTGGGGAGAAGTTGCATCTACCAATGGAGTTGTGGAAGCATAAATCATCTGATGAGAAATCTCAAGAGATATATCGCTTCTTAAGTAAGAAGAAGTTTGTTCTGTTTTTAGATGACATATGGGAGCGGGTGGATTTGATCAAGGTAGGAGTACCTTTACCGAGCCAAGAAAATGGTTCCAAGGTAGTATTCACCACTCGATTGTTTGATGTATGCGGCCAAATGGGAGCAGAGCAGAAGATCCAAGTAAGGTGTTTGGGAGAGAATGAAGCTTGGGTATTATTTCAACAGAAGGTTGGAGAAGATACCCTGAATAGCCATCCAGATATCCTAGAGCTCTCCAAAAAGGTGGTTAAGAGTGTCGTGGATTACCTCTTGCACTAACTGTAATTGGTCGAGCCATGACTGGTAAGAGGTCACCCAAATCATGGGAATTTGCTATTGATGTGTTAATGAATTCTGCACATAATTTTACAGGCACAGCAAGAGAGTTATATCCTGTTTTAAAGTTTAGCTATGATAACTTGCCTTCTGACACAATGAGATCTTGCCTCTTGTATTATTGCTTGTATCCTGAAGATCATAACATTCTAAAGTCTGAGTTAATCGAGAATTGGTTTTGTGAGGGGTTGTTGGATGCGTTTGATAGCATAAGCAAAGCTGGTCTACAAGGGCATGATATTATTGATTCCCTTATCAATGCCAGTTTGTTAGAATACGGAGAATACTCTGAGTTTGTGAAGATGCATGATGTGATCCGAGACATGGCATTGTGGATTTCATGTGAATGTGAAGCAGTTGAGGAGAGATTTTTTGTAAAAGCGGGGCTTCAATTAACTAAAGCACCAGACGCTGGAGAATGGGAAGGTGTAAGAAGAGTATCATTCATGTACAACAAAATTGAATGCCTAACATCAACACCTACACCTCCCAATCTTCAAACTTTGTTTCTCGGAGGGAATAAATTGTTGTGGAGGATCGAGGATGGCTTCTTTCGATTTATGCCCAATCTGAGAGTTCTCGATTTGTCAGGTTGTAGGAATCTAAGGGAGTTGCCAAAAGGAATTTCAGAATTGGTTTCCCTGAAATCTCTTGATCTTACTACTACATCCGTTCAAGAGTTACCAATTGAGATGAAGAGTTTAACAAGATTAAAATGCTTGGACTTGAGATACATGTTTGATCGTGTAAGAATCCCACAACAACTGATATCTAGCTTCTCAGAGCTGCAAGTATTTAGACAATCCCACTGTGCAGGATTTGAGGAAAATATGTACATATGCGAAGTCTTGATTGGTAGTGAAGATGATAAAGGTATAATAGAGGAATTGGGGAGCTTGCAACATTTGAATGATATTAGCTTAGACATGGGAGGTGGTTTTGCTCTTGAGAGACTTCTGAAATTTCACAACCTACAAGGATGCATTGAGTTCCTGCGGGTTTGGAATTTTAGCGACTCCAAGAAATTCAATGTTTTATGTTTAGCAAATATGAAGTCTCTAAAGGAGCTGGAGCTTGTCTATTGTAAAAGCGTGGAAGAGATGAAGATAGAGAGAGGATCGCAGCTCTTTCCAACTCTTTGCTTCCACTCACTGGACAGGGTGAAATTAACTAGTTGTGGCAAATTGAAGGATATGACGTGGCTTATTCTGGCTCCAAATCTACGCCGACTCCAGGTAAGTGATTGCGCAAAAATGGAACACATAATGAGCGAGGAAAAACTGGATGAATTTGGAAATCCAACCCCACACCCATTTCCCAAGCTTGAATGGCTTCACTTGTACAATCTACCAGAGTTGAAGAGCATTTATCCGAAACTCCTACCATTCCCATGTTTGAAAGAAATCCAAATAGGAAATTGCTCAAAACTGAAGAAGCTCCCGCTCGATTCTGACAGTGCAAAGGGAAATAACCTCAAAATAAATGGAAAGGAAGAGTGGAGGGGAGAGCAACAATGGGAGGATGAAGCTACTCGGAATGCTTTTTTGCCAAGTAGAAAGTAGTGAAGATTACATAACTCTATTTTGTTAGTTGCACCTTGAAATTGCTTGCTTGCTTTCTGCTTTTGGGTGTTGTTCAATTGTTTGAGCAGTTGCCTCTTTAATATTTCAATAAACATCCATTGTTGTTTTACAAATTATAAAATATATGCATATACTTACCTCCTTTCCTTTACATATATTGAAAATTTTTCATGTGATTCATGTTACTTACATATATATTTGTAATGAGTTAATTTGGAGAAAGTTAATGATCTTGAGAAGCAGAACACAATAAGACAAGGCAAATACTTTTTTCTCTCCTTGTTTTTTTTCCCTTCCTTCATGTTGCTCTACAGATTGAACAGAACAATCCAAATTTTATTTGTAAACTAAATATAAAGAGATTGATGAAATCACAATTATACAATTTTGTTAATCTATAATGATGAGGAGTTACATCAATGTTATTTATTCACAGAGAGCTGAGTACTTTCCCCTGTTTTGAATACCCTCACACCCACTTTTTCTTTCTTTCATTTAAAATGTTCTGTCAAGTGTTATGCTTAGATTTGAGTTCTTGTGCTACCAAGGCCGAAACAATGTCGGAAAGGGATGGGTTTGGAATTCACCCCACAGCTTTATATATATTGATTTGAATTATGGGGGACTAGGTTAGAAAATTAATGGATGATTGCTACTCGAATATACTATATTATTGAACATGTCATTCTATTGAAATTTTGGAAAATGTTGATGATACAAAACAAATTGCTCACTTCTTTCTTGATTCCACAAGGATCAAGAAACCAATTTTCGGACCATTGATAGGTCCTTGTGCAAAGCCGAGAAAAGGGTGTTAATAAATCAAATTGGTTGAAATGAACAAAAATGCAAAGAAAACAAAAGAAAAATAGCTTCAGGCTGGTTTTTTTGGTCAGAATGGTCCAAGGAGTCAATGAATCATATCATAATAATGTCAGCATTTAGGGAGATCAGCTGGTGGGGGCAACAGTTTCTGATTGGGAAGCTTTCCATCCAACACAATCCAAGCCATCTTCAATCCCCAACTGGTGTGCACTTCCAAGTGGCAATGCATGAACCATACCCCTGCAACCATGCATTTTATTTTATTTTATTTTTTGTCAAGATCATATATAAAAATGTCATTTTTCTTTACTTTAAATGAATAATGTTGTTTTTTCTATCCATTTTACTAACCTGGATTGTCTGCTAGAAAACGAATTGCCACCCAACCTCCGGACGGCACACCAACCGTGTTCCTTTCAACAGGGTCAACCAAATTGAAAATTTCCTGGTCCTTATTCGGATCAAAATTGCCAAACCCTTGACCAACAACGAAGAAATTGAAGCCATGGAGGTGAAGAGGGTGACTCTCAGCTCCAAGAATGCTGGTGTCCTGCATGACTAACTCCACACTGGTGTTAAAAGGAAGCACCACCACTTTTGTTCCATTGCTTACCATAGTATTGTTAGGTGGGTTGCCTGTGTAATTAAATGGCATTATTGGACTGCTAGGAAAATCAGGGCTGTAAACCCCATTTGATTGCCCAAAGAAATGGGATTGGAGTAGTGCTGTAGTTGGCATTGCAAATGATACATTATTCACCGAAGCTGCAAACATGGTTCCATTAGGACCTTGGCATGTTTGATTCTTGTGCTGGCATGGGCTGGTTCCAAGCCCCACCGTGAAGAAGAAATGCTTATCCACCTTCTGAGGCACCTTGGCAGGAAATTCTGCACTGTCCAGGCTGCGGAGTTTACTCGCAAAATTTGTAGCAAAGGAAGTGTCATTTAAAGCAGGTAGAATTGGTTTGAACAGGGGCAGTTTTTTGATTGAATGAATGCCATTGGGAGGTGACTCATATTCTAAAATGCCAGCAACAGTTGAATTGTCAAATGTTCCTTGGCCTGTCACATATGGTCTGGCAGTCATGAAAAATGTAGCACTTGGATAGTTGGGTTTGGTCTTAAGAAGAACATTAGTGGTTTGACCAGGAGTGATGAGAAGTGTTTCAGTCTCAAAGGGTTTGACATAAATAGCATCAACATCGACAATTGTGAGTGTGTGGTTTGCAATGCTGAAGAAGAGCTCATCGTTGAGTGCAGCGTTGATTAGACGTAGAAGGTAAGTCTTGCCAGGCTTCACCTTCAGCTTGAATGTATCTGTCAAATTAAAAATTGTAATTTCCAAATTCGATTCAAATTAGTCTATTAAGTACTTAATAAAATTGATTTAACACAATTTATACCTTTGGCAGAGCAGTTATAAAGTGGCCCTGGGAGACCATTGATGGTATAAGCATCAGACACATTTGGACCTCCCCCTGTCTGCAGGGCCTGGGTAATGATTGCCTCAGGATCTGCATTGAACCATTCTCCTGCAATTCAAATCATGAATATTGTTTTAATTACAATGTTTCAAATGGGGGAATTATTGCAGAAATTAAATGATGAAACAGCATTTCATTCAAAATTTTATTACCAAAGATGATGGGAACTTCCTTGTAAGGCTTAGCAAAAGGATAAGGAACACCACGCTTAGGAAGAATGACAATGGGACCATAGAGAGTTGATCTAAGCCATGAAATATGGGCGTGCCACCAAAGAGTCCCTCTTTGGCCTACAATGGTGAAGTTGTACACATAGCTTTGGCCAGTTTGTATGGGACACTGAGTTATATATGCTGGACCATCTGCCCACCCGCTTCGAAGCTGTCGAATGCCATGCCTATTTCAAACACACCGTCATTATAACTTCAACTTCAAACATTTTTCCTGGTTTACTTGTACTAATATATATTAGATCAATATAATATGATGTACCAGTGGATGGAAATATTGTTGGAGACATGGTTGACCACTTTTATTAGAAGCTGGTCACCCTCCCTTGCTACAATGCGAGGCCCTGGAAACTGTCCATTCACTGACACAATGCTCTTTGTATGGCACAGCCGTGTCACATTCTGCAACTTGATCTACAAACATTAAGATAAACATTAATTAGAAATGATTTATAAAACAAAACATCTGATAAATTGAAATGAATGAAATTTCTTGTAAGATAATTCTCATACATCAAACTTGTAGTGCCTAGTGATCCCAAGGACAGGGTCAGGAAGTAGACACAATGCAAAGAATGAGACGAAAACCAGAAATGTAGGCAATGGAAGAATAGAAGCACCCATTTTTCCTTTTTGGGAGGGTTGAGAGAGGCTATTGGGTGAACTTTGAACTACTATTTGAGTACGTATTCATCAAAGCATACAATGAAGTGTATATATATAGTATGTCCAGAGGGTGTTTGGTTGATCAGGTGATATAAAATTATATATTTCAGTTTAAAAATGAGAGATGAACTAGAACACAGCTTGGAATCGAGACTGCTCTATGACCCAAACTCAGTTGTTAGAACAACTTTAGAGTGATGTCAAAGATAATCAATATCTCTGACCACCTTTCTTTTGAAGTCAAAGATTTTATCTCTTAAAATAATAATCTTAGCCTACATTTTGTTCTTCTATATTCCCCATAATGAATGTAGTTTTGAGTTATTCCTCTGTTTTTTAGTAAACACAACAAGCTGTTATCATTAGCCCCCAAGCATCGTCTCCTTTCGGCTTCTGCTACATGAAACTGACAGTTACCTACCATGCATCAGATGTAAAAAGAGGCTAATCAAGGCAAACTTTTCAGGATGGAGAAAAGTTGCAGCACAAGTAATGACTTCTGATATTTTACAAACAGATATACCACAAACAGGTGTAATTTTCATGATAAGTTCATTGATATAACTGAGATATTTAAAGCCCAAAGCATAGATTGGCATTTTCATGCTTTTTGGAAAAGTAAATTTTAAGGTTTACATTAAACAGTCAATTCAGAGTTAGATTTATGCTATTCTTTTCCATTTTAATAAAGAGAAGGTCATGGAGAAATAACTGGGAAACCCCAATTGGTGCAAACTTTCTACAAGCAAAAAGAGACTAATGACTACAAATTAAGCTTCTGTATAAAAGGATATAGCATGGAGATAATTAGATTCATATGTAGGGAATGTAATGTCAAATTGTCGATTGTATCGGTTACATAATGGACTTGTACATTCCAACTACTCTCTCTTTCTTCCAGAAAGGCAAAGATTAAAGCAAGGTCATGCAAGCTTGAAGCATGCCTTTACAGTTTTATGCCTTAAAAAGTACTCTCTTTCTCTACCATTGTTAGAGCCATTGCCCTGGTCAGGTGCTATTTATATCAAGCCTTTGGGAATATTGCAGAACATTTTGCCATGCTCTTGCAAGTAATGCAGTCATATAAAAAAGAAGATGATCAGAAGAAAATTAGCTACTATCTTGGCCCTGCCGGTCTAATAGAAACACCAACTATTTATGAGAAACTAGTATTTTTGATTCCCCCAATTAAGATCATTATTTTACATATCTTGAACTGTTACATATAATGACATCAGAAGGTATCTTCAAGAAAACAAGATGGGATTATCATGCCAAAAGAAGCCAGTGACAACATCATGATTTATATATACACATCAAGACTTATCTCTTTAGACGGAGGAATCTGGCTCCAAACTTGACATCATAAGGTTTCCTGTTCTTCGCGAAGCAAATAATGATCGATGAAGTCAAGTTCCTTTGAAAGATCCCCTCCACTTTAACTATATGTATAAATTCCTTTGAAAATGTGTATTCACTGACTGACTGACTGAATTACTTCATATCTCACATGAGTCTGAATAGCCAAATATTGCATACCGGTTGTCTGCAACATTGTCATACATAAAATCCCTTACAAACCTGCAACCAACCAACCAAAAGTAGTAATAAACAATCATTCTAGGCATCCCAATCAATTACTTCCATAGTTCCATAAGCTAAAGGAGTGACAGAAAGGCATGACTTACAAGGGTACAAATTGTAGAAAAAATGCAAGCTGGGGGAAAGGCAAGTCTAGGTATTCCATGATCTTCAAAACTGCTTCTGATTTGATATATGATCTGAAATCCACCATAAAGATCCCAGTTTTTACTTGCAACTCATTCGCTGATGATCGAAATTATCTTTAAATTAGACATACTAGTTTATTTATCTAAAAAGTTAGACATGAATTTCACAGCTTTCCCAAATTTTGTTAGATCCTCTTCTCTTTTATTCTTGTCATTTCTTCAAAGTTCAATGTTCAAACTAAACAGAATATTATGGAAATTAAAATCAAGACAATAAAGCTAAAGAATTTGACAATTAATAAGCAAATACCTCTCCTTTTCAACAAGAACAACACTAGAAATATCATCAGGAGCTCTTCCAGACCTCCTCAATAGTTTCTTCCCTGCTTCACTCTGAAGAGCCTCAAATCTAATACTCCTATAAACATTAATACAAAACAAGAAAAAGAATACAAATCTTCATAACAGAGTTCAATAATAACCCATAAGGCCACCATAATTCATAAACAAAACAGCAATTTCTTCAAATGGGATTTCAATTTTAACTAGCAATTTTCATTTACTGACCTGTTCCGATCAACATTTCGAACGAACCTGACGCCTCCATTACACAAGTTGCAAACTCCTGCCAAAAGAAAAAAAAATTAAACAAAGTTAAAGTGAAAATGACTGAACTTTAGTTAAAATGAAAAAGTAAAAGTGATGACTGATGAGATGTTAACCATCGAACAACATGATAGGCCTAGTGTCTTGGTCGAAAAAGCTGGAAGTGGCTTCGACCCAGTTCACAGTATCAGGCCGAGGAGGGGAAATGGTGGCGGAAACAGTGAGACGGTTCTTGAATTGCTCAGAGGGTGAATAGTTTAATCGTGAAAACCCACCGGAAAGATGAAGCGCCATGGAAGAGATGCCAGTGGCTGAAAGCCTCAAACTTGAAAGTTGAAAGCTTTTGTATTTCTGAGGCCTGAGGGGTGTCAAAGAAAAGAAAACTGTTCAGTGAAGATTTTCTATGGCTCCGGCTCCACGTGGAATTTTGGATACCATTCGGATTCTAACGAATCAGGCCAATGTAGGGTCAACTCATGTGTTTTCAACAAAGGGAAAAAAAAAGAATTACATATTTTAATGTTCATCAAACAAAAAAGAAAGTGAAAAAATGTAGATAAAAGCATTTGATTACAATCCAAATGACACATTCAACAAAAAAATACAAAAAAAAAAAAACTAGAATTTGATCATTTAAACTTAAGTTTAAGTCTATAAAAGAAAAGAAACAATGTAAGGAAACTATTTTTCCAAAATAAAGAAGTCGAAATCCAGATGACATTTTCACATGTGAAGTTTTAATTTTTGCCATTGCTATTTGCTTGTAACAGTTTTTTATTCATAATTTTCTTTTTCTTGAGTTTTTTTTTTTTTGAGATAATAATCAGTTAGTACTTAGTTCCACAATAATATATTCTACTATTTATAGAAAATAGAATAAAATGAAAATCAATTTAAAAAATAACATAAATAAATAAATAATAATCATCAATGTTTACAAAATTTAAAACTCAAAAAATCCCCAAATAATTTGTTTTTTCAAGAGTAAGAAAAAAAAAAGACCAGAAATAAATACTACTAATGACAACTTTTATTTATTTATTATTTATATTTATTTTATTGGGCCAAAATAAAATAATAACGGCTTAAAAGAAAAAAGACAGAAGTGAAACGGGGCGGGCGAGTAACGAGTAAAGCAAGGGTTTTTGCGCTTTTTCTATTCTAATTTGTATCAAACCCTGCAAAAATCAAAGAAGAAAGAAGAAAGAAGAAAATAAAGCAGAGAGAAGAAACGAATCGAGGAGAGAAATAATGGGTTGGATCGGAGAAACCGTAGACTCCATTAAATCAATCCAGATCCGTCAGCTCCTCACCCAGGCCGTCAGTCTTGGTAAGCTTTGTAAATTGCCTTCTCTACGAGTTTTTAGGGAATATATATATTGCGAATCCCTCAGCCTGCTGCTAACTTTGTTGAGTTTTGAAATGACATAAAGTTCCAATCTTTTGGGAAACCCAGACCAAATTTTAATGCCCCCTGAGAATTATGAATGAAATTTATGGTTTTGTTGATTTCTGTTTCCGATAGATCGCAAGTGCAGTACTTTATTGTTTTAATGTATTTCTCTTTAGCGTGTCATTGGAGTTGTCTATGAATTTACTGGAGGTTGACTACTTTTGACTTTCAGTCTCTAAGACATCGAAAAAGGTCTTTGATTGTTCTTTTAACTCCTCTGGATTCCAAAGGTTTTGAATTTAGGTGAAGATCAAGAACTGGAGATCAATATATTGATAATAATTTGAGATTTTGATGCAATCATAGATATCTTTGCATTCGTTTATTTTGATTGAAGCTGAAACTCTGCAAAAGACAATGATGTACATATACATGGCTTTTGGTTTCCTTTTGATGTTTACATGTGAAACTATAAATTTTTGGTTTGGTTTAGTAGTATAATGTCAGGGCATGTGTGGGATGTTCGAATCAACAATTTTATTTTGAAATGTTGTAATCATTGATTATTCCCATGTGAAATTTTGATCCTAGATAAGGCCTTTTTGTTTCAGGTATGATTGTTACATCAGCCCTCATAATATGGAAGGCCTTGATGTGTATCACTGGCAGTGAATCTCCGGTTGTGGTTGTTCTTTCTGGAAGTATGGAACCTGGGTTCAAGAGGGTAAGTCAACTTAAGATGCAAATGGTTAGATTGTTTTCTTGTGTAAGCATAAACCATGCACTACTCCACCTCTGCAAGCAAATGGGATGTGAATGGTTCTCCCAAATGTTTGACAATAGAATATAGAAGCCCTTTTTCTTGAAGAGACCTCCTTTTTTATACTAAGATTAACATTACAATCTTCATGTGCTTGGATTGTTTCTTTTCAAAGCTCTTGTTTTTCTTGCACTTTTGAAGTTATGCTTCTGAGAGTTTTGCACCCATAAGTTTTTTTTTCTTTATGGACCACTCAGTCAGACTCAGAAGGCAACATGTCCTTCAGTTCAGTGTTCCCATTTAGAGTTGCTAGATTCTCATTTGGCGACAGTCCTGATTGTAATCAGTTTTAGAAAGAAATCTATAAGAACTAAAAATGAAAATGTTATGGCTTTAACATCTAACTATAAAAATAAAGGTTAGAATGATTGTTATTCTGCCATCATATATTTTAACACTGTAGTTTTTCCAGAATACATTATGAGTTGTGTACAGAATACATTATGAGTTGTGTTTGACATGTCACTTGTGAAAGCTTGATCTGATCTGTTCACTTAGAGCAATTTTTCCTCAAAAGTGGTATTAGCTTGATCTGATCCGTTTACTTAAAGCAAAATTAGTACTAGGTTGGTGGAAATTGCACTCTGCCAGTTATAATTAGTTATCTACCAATAATATCTCATTTAAGTTGATTTATTACTTTCTTTGGATGTCTAATAAGATAAGAATGAAAGTTATTTACTTTCTTATATAATCACTTGCATTAACCTACTTGACATGTTTGGTTATTGTTGTGTTCATTCAGATTTGTACATTTGTAGACATTGGTCAATTAATGAGGATTGTTCATGCAGGGAGATATTTTGTTCTTGCACATGAGTAAAGATCCTATTCGTGCAGGGGAGATTGTTGTTTTTAATGTTGATGTAAGTGCCTTTTATTTTTATTTGGTTCACTGTAAGTTTTATAGTTTTTATAACTGGTTTAGTTTTGTGTTTGTGCCCCTTTGCTAATTCTTTTCTCTTATTGTCAATTTCTCAGGGCCGTGAAATTCCAATAGTCCATCGTGTAATTAAGGTAAACAAAATGTAGTATTCTTACATGTTTTATTGATCTTGGATTGAGATGTATGTATTGTGACTGCAAGAAGTGGCGTTTTAGTGATTCGAAGGACTGGTGTTACCATCACCGTCTGTGCATTCATGCATGTTAGCAACCAATATTTTTCACTTGCCATTGAATATGAGAGCTAATTA
This sequence comes from Corchorus capsularis, assembly GCA_001974805.1. Taxonomy (NCBI): domain Eukaryota; kingdom Viridiplantae; phylum Streptophyta; class Magnoliopsida; order Malvales; family Malvaceae; genus Corchorus; species Corchorus capsularis. The sequence continues at coordinate 15,007 of AWWV01014994.1, forward strand.
ATTGATTTAATTTGCTAATGTAGTATCTCTCTCCCCACCCTGTACACTTCTACACACACACACACAAACACACTCATATATATTTTTTATGTAAGATTCAATAGGAGAGTAACATATATTTGCTCAAGCAAATGTACATGATTGATCAATTGATATGCTGGATGATTGATTTTCTTGCTATCAGTATGGTATAATGACCATTTTTTAAAAAAACTAAGGAGCTTGTTAATTAAAAGATTTTGACCTGCATCTGTTGATGCCTGATATTTGATGTTATTGTAGGTCCATGAAAGGCAAGATACTGGAGAAGTTGATGTCCTCACCAAAGGTGATAGCTTCTTTCAATAAACATTAATTTGTTAGAAATTTCCAGAATTTCATAGTTTGGTTACCGGTATTTAAATGTTCATCCTATATCTTTGGATTTTCAGGAGACAACAATTATGGGGATGACAGGCTTTTATATGCTCAAGGTCAGCTCTGGCTTCAACGGCATCATATTATGGGCAGAGCTGTGGGGTAAAACCTTTAGCATTCAACTTTTCTTTTGTGGATACGTTTGTTTAATACAAATGATTGGTTATTTTGTATCACCATCTTCAAAAACCATAGCATGTCTGAAGAATTTTATGTACATTCTCATTCTCATGCCTGTGTGAACATAGGGCATTTTAGGACACAGTTTGTGTAGAGTGCTGTTACTTTTCTTTGAAATTTGAATCAATTTTCAAAGAACTTTTTGTGTTAGGAGAGGAATTAGTATTCTAGAGGAGACTTTGTTCTGTTTAGTGAACTGGCTTTCTTATGTGGACAAATAGTAAAACTGGCGGTGGTAGTTAGATTTTCGTTTGTTGATTGCAAAGCTTTTAGTGGCATCTTATGCTCTGGGAAAGACTTGAACCAAAATTCATCTATTAGTATTTGCCAATATTGCCTGTTCATAGTGTTTGAGTGCATTATATAGGTTTCTAGGAGTTATAATGTATCATGGTTGAAGCAAAGAGGTGTTTTACAGTGGAAAAGAAATTTCTAATTGCTTACTTTGATTGCAGGTTCTTGCCTTATGTTGGTTGGGTAACTATAATTATGACTGAAAAGCCAATTATCAAGGTTTGTCTTCTATGACATGGTTTGCTTAAAGTAGAAAGCTATCGCAGTATGCAAAAGAACATTTTCATATTCATGATTAGTGACTACAACTATGTTGGGGTTACTGTCACTTTTGTGGGGATTTCCCCTTTTCCTTTCTGCATCTTTGCTTCACTGTTGCATCAAAAACAGCAATTCATTCCAATCACTCTGGCCTCACTTGCATTTGTATCAAACATTGGGTAAAGGGCTAGCCTGGTTAAGAAACAACTATGATTTAAAAATATTTTCAAAGATACCAAATTTATCGTTGGGCTAGAATTTCCATCTTAAGAGGGGGGATTACAAAAATTTACAAAGATACCAAAATTACCAGTGGAATAACGAATATTTTTTTCTTCATAATAACTTGTTTTTGTTTCTTCCTTGCAGTATATCCTTATCGGCGCATTGGGGTTGCTTGTTATAACGTCCAAAGACTGACAAGCTGAAGCAAATTCAAAGATTTGGCCAAACTCCCAAGTCCAAGGAGATCCTTCTACAACTGTCAACTGCTTCTGCCCACTCCTTTGAATTTGGCCATTCCTCACTTTTTGTACACTGGAAACAAAATACTTGTTTATGATTGGATAATTTAAGAAAGGATGATAGTTAAGCAGGATTCAGCAACTTTTGGTATTACCTTCCTATTTACATGGATTTTGAAGCCAGTACCTGTGTTAAGTTTCTGATTGAATCAAAAAGCTTGACCAGATCTTAGACCCAAACTTGGAGAATGGAGACTAAAGAAGGCATAATAAGCATAATAATGATCATACGTCCATGCATGATCTTTGGGCATAATTGGGAAATACTTGCTGAATAATAAGAGCTCCTTATGAATTGTTTCCCCGTAATTTAGCTTGGAGCAATATGACTGGGAATTTCAGATCACTAGGGAAAAAGAACTTTACCAATACTCATTGGATTAGTAAGCAAAACAAGTTCCAATTGTCTAATGGGATGCATAAAGTTATTACTATGGAATTTCTTGTATTTTAATGTTATATCTATGGTTTTACAGTAGAATATACTTTTTTTTTCTCCCATCCGATATTCAGAGTTTTGTTTTGACTAATCCGGATTCCAACTGCATCGTGCACTTGGATTTGGTGGATAAGTCTAGCAAGAGGGGGGTGACTGCGTACCTAAGTCTCGAACCTAAAACTTACCTAAGGTCTCGAACCTAAAACTTGTTTAAGCAATATGCTACATTTCTTGCAGTAAAAAAAATATTGAAAATAAAACATTGGTAAACATGCTCCATTTCTTGTAGTAAAAAAAGGGGATTACTAAATACCGCCCCCTTTTTACTAGGTACCGCCCTCCTTTGGACAATTTTGCCCTTTCCTTCAAACTTCAAAATTTTCAATTCTCTCAAATTCTCTCAACCTTCAAACTTTCAAATCTCAATCATTCAAACAAAACAACATCAAAATTCATGGAGTAGCGACATCCGGTATGGGTAAAAGAATTTTCGGATTGAAAGTATGTTTTTTTTTTAAAAAAAGTAAAAAAACAAATATCAATTTATTATTAATCAAATATTAAAGTCATCTTGCTAATATTAACATATCCATACCCATTTAAACTAAATAAATTGTCAAATACTTATTAAAGGACAAAAGAAAATTAAAAGAATTTTTTTTTAAAAAAAAATCGTTTAAAGAAAAAAAAAAAAGGAGAACAGTCGGGTCGCGCGACCTGCGATCGCACGCGACCCGCACCGTGGCGGGTCGTGACCCGCCCACGACCAAAGTCGCACCCGGATCGCGACCCGCCACGGTTCGGGTCGCGTGCGATC
>AWWV01014995.1:0-140408 GCA_001974805.1 Corchorus capsularis
AGCTTTTTTTTAAAAAAAAAAAACATACTTTCGATCCGAAAAATCTTTATTCATGCGTTTTGATGTTGTTTTACTTGAATGATTTTGAATGATTGAGTTTTGAAAGTTTGAAGGTTGAGAGAATTTGAGAGAATTGAAAATTTTGAAGTTTGAAGAAAAGGGCAAAATTGTCCAAAGGAGGGCGGTACCTAATAAAAAGGGGACGGTATTTAGTAATTCACTAAAAAAAAATTTGAAAATAAAACAATTTTGATAGGAGTTAGTATTATGTTTCAAAATGCTACTAGTAATTTCAGGCCCATGATTAGACACGGAACTGGATTGAGATCCTTTAACTAAATTGCACCCATAGCGGTCCACGCTTCTTCCAGCCTCCAGGAAGCAAGTGGACTCCTCCTCAAATCCGTGTTCTACTCCTAAACCAAAAGCGGCAAAACCTAAACCCCCAAGGAGCCTACAACTAACAGTCACCATAGCCACCAGAGAGCAACGCCGAGCTCTCTTTCAGATCCCTTCTGCTTCCAACTTCCTCGGTATTCATTCACTCTATTTACTTCAACATATCAAAATCAAACATTGGGTGTTTTTTTTGAAGGATGTTTTGATATTCTTTGAATGCGTTAATCTTTGTGTTTTTGGGTGTTCTCATTTCTGGGTTTCTGTTCAATTTCTTCAAGGTATTGTATTCTATTTTTCAATATCTGGGTATTCTGGTTTTTTGGGGGATTTTTTGATGATGGTGCTTTGAAGTCAGGGTCTTTCTGATATGTGGGGTATGTTTCTGTTGGACTCTTTTAGAGTTTTCATGTGTTGGCCAGGTTCATGTCTGAAGGGTTCTCCGTTTTGTTAAATGGGTTATGGAGATTTTGATACATTGGTGTCGTATGGGCATATGTTTCTGTTTGAGAAGGTAACAGAACATGTTATCTCTGCGACCAGTTCGCAGACTTTGTCATGCTGCTTCTGCTGTTTCAGCCATTGCATCAAAAGCTGGTAATTCTGAAGCTGTATCAAGTGAACTTCCAAATATTAAACGTTTACAGGAAACTGCCCTCTCCAAACTCAGTTTAAAGGAAACTGCCCTCTCCAAACTCAAATCTGAAAGAGACCCTGAGAAGTTATTCCTTTTATTCAAGGAAAATGCCCATAACAAACTTGTAATTGAAAATAGGTTTGCATTTGAAGATACAGTTTCTCGACTAGCTGGGGCAGGCCGCTTTGATTACATCGAACATTTGCTCGAGCACCAGAAAAGTCTTCCACAGGGTAGGCGGGAAGGCTTCATTGTGAGAATTATAATGTTATATGGTAAGGCTGGGATGATAAAGCATGCTGTTGATACCTTTTATAATATGCATTTGTATGGATGTAATAGAACTGTTAAATCTTTCAATGCCACACTCAAGGTTTTGATTCAAACTCGCGACCTAAGTGCTATTGAGTCATTTATTGCTGATTGTCCTGAGAAATTCTCTGTTGAATTGGATACTTATACTATCAATATACTTGTCAAGGGATTTTGTGAACTCGATCTTTTGAATCGAGCTTATTTGATCATGGTAGAGATTGAGAAGTTGGGAATAAAGCCAGATGTCGTCACGTATACAACACTTATATCGGCATTCTATCAAAAGAATCGATATGAGATTGGCAATGGATTGTGGAATCTTATGGTGTATAAGGGGTGCAAACCTAATCTTGCAACTTTTAATGTTAGGATTCAATATTTGGTTCATAGAGGATTGGCATGGAGAGCTTTCCATTTGATGCATTTGATGCAGAAAATCGGGATTGTCCCTGATGAGGTTACATACAATTTGGTAATCAAAGGGTTATGCCAGACTGGCTATCTGGAAATGGCTAAAGGGGTTTATTCTTCTTTAAGAGCTCGCAGTGTAGATAAGCCTAATGTTAAGATTTACCAAACCATGGTTCATTATCTCTGCAAGGGAGGAGAGTACGATATGGCCTACACAATGTGTAAGGAGTGCATGAGACAGAATCGGTTTCTAAATATTTGTACTATTCATTCCCTTCTTAAAGGCCTTATGGGAACTGGGCAAGTGGAAAAGGCTAGAATGATGATGAAATTGGTGAGGAGTCGAGTACCTCGTTTTTCTTCAACTCAATTGAAATATTTGCAATCCGCATTTTGTCTAGATTAAATGAAGATGATGGATCGAGAAGAGACTAGTTTGATTAATGTAAAATACAGATTCAAAGAAGCTGGCATTTGCTTTACTCCATTCAGTTTCTTTTCCACAAAACTATTGGAGATAGAGTTTTATGTTTAACATGCAGATCTCCATTTTCTTCAATTAATTTGTGGAGCCACCTCAGTAAGTCCGTGGGAATGAGAATCTGTATATTGCAGTATGTAATATTGTAAGTTGTCATGCACACCTTATCTTCTTTTTGTACAATGAAAGATTGTTATTAGCTGTTTTGCAATTCCATTTTCATCTCCATAATGCATGTTTAATTGTGTTGAACATTCCATAAAAATGAGTAATTATCTTGTTTCTAGGAGCTATACTTGTCCACCTTCTCAATATGTAATTGAACATCATCCCTTTTAAGTTTTAGTTCATATAATTCATAAATTTTCTTCTATGCCTGTCAATGTATTTTCATACTTGAGTGTTCATATTGGTTTTTAATGGACTAACATCCTGCTCTGTACATGAACCCAAGTAATATTTTCAAGTTTTGATGCGTTGTTACTTGGAATCTAAGGTTTTGACTTTACAAAATGTTTCAGCTGTAGTGATGAAGATTAGAATGGCCATAGGAAGAAGAAAAATGCTTCCTGACTAGATATTAATCTGATGTTAAACAGTTAAATCTATGAGTATCCCATATTTTTATCATTATGGCCATAGGAAGAAGACAAATGCTTCCTGACTAGATATTAATCTGATGTTCAATCTATGAGTATCCCATATTTTTATCATTTTAATGTAACTCTGTACGAAATATGGATGCAGTAACTCAAATTTAGTTGTATTTCCTTGGAAACTTATTGTGATACCATCTAAACAATATTACTTTTGAGTTCATCAGAACCTCTTCTATGTATTTTGCAGGATTGGGAGGTGGAAATTGGAGGGTAGTATGTATTGATATTTTATACTGGCGGCTAAACTGTAAAAAGATTTGAGGTTTAGATTCTTCGGTGAAAGTGCATTTTAAGGCTCTAAAGATGCTTTAGAAGAATTGGGAGATGGTATGGCTCCTTGTGTTTCTCATAGTGAAATGACAAGATGGGAAAATACCCCAGCTATCTCCTTCTGCATTGCATGTGTCGTTGAACGTGGTCCTTGGGGAGAAGAGGAGAAAGAAAAGGAGACAACTACTGGGTTCATGCCTGAAATTTTAACGTGGTCACTTTTGTTTTTGCTTAATGGGTTTAAGAGTATATTCATGGGGTGGAGCAATATCTTTTGTTAATGCTCTGTATGTAGAGATCAGATATCAGAATTCAGAATGGTGGATAGGGTTTTATTTCAGGAAAAAGTGGTAGATTTTTTAGGAGCTTGCTCTTTTTACATGCTTCCATTGATGAAATCTTCCTCTTACTATTTGTAAGCAAGATCGGTTGTAAAACGTTTGTGGTTTCATAATACAGGCAGGGGCTTCCCTATATTACATAATTCAAAGCATAAGATTTTATGTCAAATGTTGAAATTGTTAGATATCTTACATTCCTTTAGCTTTTTGAACCAATTTCACATGTCTTTTGTAATTTGTACTCATAATGGTCTTTTTTTTTTGTCTGAATAAATTTTATGTTTGCTTCTTCCATTTCATTTCATGTCATGTCTTGTGGCCTGTTACTGTTACTGTTAGGAATCAAAGTTCCAACCTTGACAACATGAGAAAAACAAATTTCACGTTTTTTTACTTGAAATGGTTTAGAAATTAGAAGAGAGTTTTTAATCAAATCAAATCACCAAAACAAAAATAGTTGCAAAATATTTTATCAGTGTTTTACAGTGACATTAAAGTGTTTTTTTTTAAGGGAAATTTCCAGCATTCTCGCTTGAAGCAGAACTGCTCAGAAGCGTTCCACAGATAACAGATGGGTTTAAGGTTATTTGAACCGCCAAATGATTGAATTTGAACCCTATAAAAAGCTCGCTAAAACCCAAGGCTATATTTCTTTTACCTTCTTCTCTTCTCCTTCTCATGTCTAGAAACCTTCTCTCTCGCATTAAACCTCTCCATGTCTCCAAACGAACTCCTCCTTCCCCGTTTCGCTTCCCTCCCCACCTCAAAAACCTCATCTTTGAAACCATCCAAATCCTTCAAACCAACCCACAATGGCCAGATTCCCTCGAAACTCGTTTCTACGATGAAGAAACTCGCGTTTCGGAGATTGCCCATTACGTGTTTGATCAAATACGCGACGTAGAATTAGGCATAAAGTTCTTTGATTGGGTCTCTAAGCAAGAACCCCAGCATTTTCCCCTCAATGGGTTAGCTCATTCTTCTTTTTTAAAGCTCTTAGCGAGGTTTAAACTGTTTTCTGAGATTGAAACCAGGCTGGAAAGCATGAATTTGGAAGAAATAAAGCCTACCCATGAAGCTTTAAGCTTTATTATTCGTGTTTTTGCAGATTCTGGCTTTGTTGATAAAGCTGTTGAGTTGTTTTACGCTGTGACTAAGATATACAACTCTGTTCCTAGTGTGTTTGCATGTAATTCATTGCTTAACTCACTTGTGAAGTTAAAAAAGGTTGAGATGGCACGTAAAGTATTTGATGAAATGGTTGAAAGAGATGACGGTATTGATAATTATAGTGTCTGTATAATGGTAAAGGGTCTATGTAACATAGGGAGGGTTGATGAAGGTAAAAAGATCGTTGAGGATAGGTGGGGAGCAGGTTGTGTTCCGAATGTTGTTTTCTACAATACATTAATTGATGGGTATTCTACCAAAGGTGATGTTGAAAGAGCTAATGAGCTTTTTAAGGAGTTGAAAATGAAGGGGGTTTTGCCTACATTGAAGACTTATGGAGCTATGATAAATGGGTTTTGTAAGAAAGGGGATTTCAAGGCAATTGATAGGCTTTTGACAGAAATGAAAGAAAGGGGTTGGGGTGTTAGTACTCATGTTTATAATAATATTATCGATGCTCGATTTAAGCATGGTTATGAGTTTAAAGTGATGGAGACTTTAAAGCAGATGATTGACAGTGGATGTGACCCAGATATTGTTACATATAACACTTTGATTAGTGGTTTGTGTAAGCATGGGAAGGTTCAGGAAGCTGGTCAGCTTCTGGAACAGGCAATCAGTAAGGGATTGATTCCAAATAAATTTAGTTATACCCCTTTGATACAAGGCTATTGCAGGGTAGGGCAGTACTTTGGGGCATTAGATTTGCTTATTAAAATGACAGAGAGAGGACATAAACCTGATTTAGTCGCTTTTGGAGCTTTTGTCCATGGACTTGTTGCAATGGGAGAGGTGGATGTTGCATTAACACTTAGACACAGGATGGTTGAAAGGGGGGTGTTGCCTGATGCTGGTATATATAATGTTTTGATTAATGGGCTTTGCAAAAAAGGAAGACTCTCTGCTGGTAAACTTCTCCTTGCTGAGATGCTTGACCAAAATATATCTCCTGATGCATTTGTTTATGCCACTCTGGTTGATGGTTTAATCAGGAATGGTGATATCCATGAGGCAAAGACACTCTTTGAAGACATGATTGAAAAGGGCATGGATCCTGATATTGTTGGATACAATGCCATGATTAAGGGTTTCTGTAAACTTGGGAGGATGAAGGAAGCACTAGCATGTCTCACTAGAATGGTAGAAGTGCATGTCACCCCAGATGAGTTCACTTACTCCACGATTGTTGATGGTTATGTAAAACAGCATGACATGGATGGTGCACTAAGGATATTTGGGCATATGGTGAAAAGAAAATGCAAGCCCAACGTGGTAACATACACGTCTCTGATCAATGGATTTTGTCGAATCGGAGATTTCAAAAGGGCTGAAAATGCTTTTATGGAGATGCAGTCTTGTGGTTTGGAGCCTAATGTAGTTACATACACTACAATCATCGGGAGCTTTTGCAAGGAAGGTAAACTTGCCAAAGCAGTCTTCTATTTTGAATTGATGCTGTCTAATAAGTGCATTCCCAATGATGTTACTTTCCACTATGTTGTAAATGGCTTCAGAAACAGTCCGAGTGCAACTCTGGATAATCAGTCTTTGGTTAAGAAATCTCTTTTTCTTGAATCTTTTAAAATGATGATTTCTGATGGATTTACTCAAATAGCTGCTGCTTATAACTCTATCCTCCTTTGTCTTTGCCAAAATGGAATGACAAGAATTGCTTTGCAGTTAAAGGATAAGATGATGAATAAGGGTTTCCATCCTGACCCTGTTTCTTTTGCTGCCTTTCTACACGGCATTTGCTTGGAGGGGAAATCAAAGCAGTGGAGGAACATGATCTCCAATGATTTAAATGAAAAGGAACTTCAGACTGCTTTGAAGTACTCACAACTTTTGAACCATTATGTACCTTATGGAGTAACTTCTGAGGCATCACTTATTTTGCAAAACTTGATTATAGACTGCAGCTCTGAAAACCATAAGGAAGATCTCAAAGTCTCGGTAAAATAGAGTAGGAAAAGCCCAAAGTAATACATGTCATTTGCATTTACTAGAAACATGGGTAAATGCAAACAATTTTTAGTTGGGTTCATATGTGACTTGGTGGTCATAAATCAGGTGGGTACTTAGCTGCCACTTTCACCGGATTTCCCAGATGAGTATATGGAGCACTTCTATTAAGCTGACCTTGACAATTCATTTTAGCTCCAAAACAGCAAATAATGTTGAGCTGTATATCATGGTAATGTATAGCCTTCTTTACTTTCCTTTTTTATCCATTTTGTAGTTTTAGGAGTTAGGATGGCTTATGGGCTAATCTCACTAATAATTCTTGTTCAGGCAGGTCAATTGAATTTCATTCTGTCAAAGCCAGGATGTACAGTGATAGATTCTTAGGCTGATTAGACTTTGCTCTTGGAGGTATGTACTAAAATTTCATTTACTCTCTTAAAAAAAAATCATTTACTCTTTATCTAATTTTAGTTGTGAGAGTGTCTATATGTAATCTTATGTTGCAGAAACAATTAAGGAGCAGGCTGCTTTGTTCATCAGTTATTAGAAAGCACATAATGAAGTCTTACTTTTGAAATGGTTAACGAGCTGACAGCTTTGTACAATATGAAACTAAATTTGTTGGGTATACCTTCCACACTAATATTTTGAAATTTCTAAAACATGCAGAACTCTAATTATGACAAACCTGGTTTGAATTTTAAATTCTTAGTTGAAACTTGTTATAATTGTGTGGATATTACTGTGTTGTTGGGTAAAAAATATCTTTATCCACTACAGGATAACAAAACTTTTACCCTGTTATTCTGCTATAAGATGCTTAAATTCAGTTGGCTGCGCATGCATGGCATTAAAATTTGTCTTTCATGTGATTGATGGCTATACTTTTCTCTTTACTTTTGGATTAATATATTTGGCTGAGTATAAGCCAATTCAATGATTCATAGTATGATTGTTGAGATAGCTAATATGAAGTGATTTATGTATAAAATAGAACCCTGCATTGGGCAATATTGGACACTTTTAACAATTAGTGCCATTAATCCTATACTCTCCAAAGGTCAAATTTTAGGTTGAGCAATGTTTTGATTGCTTTCATATATTTGAGTCCTTGAACTCATATGCTACAAAATAGCCCATCATGCATCTTAGAGGATAAGTAGTACTTGCATTACTTCTAAACATCATCATGTGATTCCCATAGGATTTCTTTCTTTAATGTAACAGTCTCAGATAGTTATTGCTAAAATTACTGATGTTTCTGTCTATCAGTAAAAGAATTTTTGAACTTGATATAAACTTCTTTATAACACTTCTAATATGTTCCCCTGCATGTTTTCTTCTTAAACAGGCAGCAGCTGGATTTGTCATCTGATTGAACTCATGCTAGTTACTCTCTCAAATCCTGCAACATGTCATAATGGTTAAAGTCAGAGACATACATGAATTAAAGGTTTTTCATAGATGATTTCAAGGAAATGAAGTTAATAACAGAGGAAGGACTCACTGTATATATTCAATATTGATCTTCCTTCCACGTTGATGTGCAATAGCTGCAAAAGCATCCGTGGACAGCAAAATCGTAGAGGGGCACGGCGTGATAGGGCAGAAATCCACCACTTTGACATCAATGGTTTTACGCTTACATGGTCTCCTGGGTCCACTGAGGCATCTTAATCTGTATCGCCTCCCACAAGCAGCTCCATTGTCCCATAATCCCTCACTAACAGCAACAAACAGATTACCAGGTGGAAACTGTTCTTCTCTATTGCCATCACATTTAGTTGCTGCCAGAGAGTAGTACATAAAAGGGTATGAGGAGATAACTCATTTCGCGTTGGGCATCTGAACAAAATTCTGAGAAGAGAAAGAGCTGGTAAGAAGGAAGAAATGATACTCACGTATATATGGAGGACTATAAAATGTTGCAGTGCCAATGTCACCATGAACCAAGTAGGCCTCTTTGCTTATTACTGCAACAATCAGAATTGCCAAGGCAACGAGTCCCATTGTCAAAAGAAAAGTTTCGCTACCAGGCAAGTTGGGGATGGTATGTATTTCTTAGTAGCTAGGAAACTTTTGATCAAGAATGTTAGTCAATGTGATGTTGTTATAGAAGCTTTCTGGTGATCAGATCACCAAACTTGTAAGCATGAGTCACTTATTTTCGTGGACATCGTTGATTAGCTTGCCCACATGTTCACATTCACTACACTTTAACGTTAACGTATGTATACTAAAGTCAATATTTGAGTTGGTTTCCACCCTACGGTTGGTTTCCGTTTTTGTTGCTATCTTGATTGTAGTTTTGTTCTCGAAGGCTAAAAGGAAGAACATTCTGAATTTCTGATCAAGCAAAAGCAGAAAATATCTATTTATAGGAAAAAAGAGTTAATCTTAAATTAGTTTGTTTTTAGTTAGTTATTTATAGGAAAATATCTATATTTGTTGTTCTATCTGCCAGATTGTTTTTCATTATGTATTTGTGATGAAAGTCAATCGAATAAAAAGACATTCATAATGATAATTCTGTTTCCTCAAGAGATGATGAGTGGACGAGAAGTAGCAATATCCCATTTAAAATCTATTTGCTATAGTGGAAGGCACGAGGCAAATAACTAGAAGATCTAGCTTTAAAATCTTTTAATTTGAGTTGCAAGCCTAAGGCGAATAATCTTCTGGTCCGTGGAATGTAGTGGGAAAATGATGGGAATGTCATTCCCACCTAAATTTTCATGTTTAATTTAGGCATGGAAATTTAGATGGGAATGACATTCCCATCACTTTTCCACTACATTCCACGGGCCAAACCCAACCTTCAAGTAATGTGGAACATGAGTTCATGTTTTGCTTTATGGTATGTTTATTGACCATCCATTCCAGAATGGAAAGCCAACCCATTTACCACCACTATTACAAAGGATTAGTAATAAACTTGTGGATCTTGTTTGCTTTGCTTTCAGAGCATGCCAATTTATTTATTCTTTCCATATACGTACCTAATTTCAATATTCTTCGGAAGCAACTTTTTAACAACTTTCTACCCACTTTCATGCAAAAATATCACTGCCCAAAGAGGAAACGGAATGTGAAAATTTCATTTCTATTTTAGTATCATAAATTTGAAACCAAAAAAAAAAGTGTATGGTATTTCTTCGTTGTATGAGGTTGATGAATGTGGGAAGTTCTTTCTAGTATGATAGCGTAGAACAATAGAAGAATGCTAGTTGGCAATGCTTGAAGATCAATGCTACCGGTCTCTTGTGAAGTAAGGTCACAGGTTTTGCTTCTGAAAATGGAGGACTATGTCTAGTCACCTAGCAACTGTTCTTGGTCTATTTTAATGTCACTTGACATGCTGGAATTAGAGTTAGTTAATCATTCATAACGATAATTTGTTAAGGTCTGAAAGCAAGGAAAAGCAACATAGGTTTCGAAAACTAGTTCCAACTGCCCAAGAACTTTGAGACATTGAGCATTGAAACTTTGGAAAAATTAAGTAATGAATGTGTATATATAAACAGACAAGGGAACATCAATAACTTGCAATTCAGGTTCTAGATCCTGTTGGCCTTGGGGGAAATTATATAGATGCTAGAGTGAAAGTGCTTTTACAATCAATCATCAAGTGTTTTTACAATTAATCCAATTACACAGTATGTTTAAAATTTCAAGAATACCCTGTTAGAAGGTTTACAACTATTCCCGTAGAATCATACAAAAAGAATTAGCAAGAATTAATAAAGAATCACCAAAAAACAAAAAGGGGTGAAAAACTTGAGACTATAATTTAAATTCACAGAAGCAGTCGGGCAAAGCAGACCCTCTTCCCATGACAAAATCATCTTTGTGAGCCTTCCATAACGCTTGCATCAACCGCTCCCCTTCCAACCCTTCAGAAGTAAACTCGGCAAATGCTCTTCTGCTTAAGAAAAGAGTTTTGTATAATCCTTTAAACGCTCGCATGGCTGATACCATCTTGTCCATATTCCCAAAGTATGTAGCCATGTAAGAATCACTGTTTATAGATACATAATAATCCAAGGCAGCTTTCGTGTTCCCATGCATGCTTTCGAAATCCTCTCCACTAAGTAGGGCAGACTTGGTCACCACATTGGTATATATAGATGTTAGACCTTCAATCTCCATTAGTCCATCCCCAGCTGCAAGATAAATATTTGTGTTCGTGGGTATAGAAAGTGCTTGAAGTATGAATGCAGTCTCATTAGGTGTAAGAGGGCATTTTCCCCTTTTCCTCCAAATGCGAGCTGCTTCTCCAGTCCATGGCTTTCTATCATCCCCACGTGCAGCTTCAATGGCTTTCATGGAGGTAGGAGAAAGGCCCGAGTACTGACATTGGCTGTATGCTACCATGTCTGGTTCAAATCTAAGGTGAAGGGAGAGGAAAGGTTTCGGTATGGCTTCAAGAAGCTCGGTAGCCTTATGCTCCAAGGATTTGGTCAGCCTTAATGCACTGTAACAAGCTTGACAAAGGGCAGCTTTTGCATTTTGAGGGTACCTATAAGATGTCATAATAAAACAGAAGAGTATTTTCATCTATGCCATTAACTCTGCGATGCTAAAGTATGAGAAGTACTAAAATATAAAAAGCAATACCTATCCCTTCTTTGGCTCATCGCTGGTGTGATAGAGATGTAATGATGTTTCAACAAGGAGGGAAGAACACTTTCAATGTAGTCGAATTGACCTTTCCGTTTACTACAATCTACTCGAACAGGTTCTTTTGATGATATCTCTGGTGGCAATTCTCTGACAACATTGACAAAACCATTCATCTGTTTTATGAAGTAGTCGACATCAAAAATATCTGCAAAGCCACTGTGGTAAAGCAAAGAATTATGAAGATGTTATCCAGAAAAACAAGAATTAAGCATATCATTAGGCACAGAATAATTTAGCTATACGCATTTGACAATGAATGAATGTGATACAACAGAATAAGCTGCTATAAACCATGAGAATCACAACTGCGACATCTATGAATATCCAGCATATATTACATAAATCCGCTAAATTAACATACTACAGTTCTGCTTATTTCTTGTGATCTTAGAGCTTCAATGAGTAGAATCATTACTATTAACATTTTATCATGAAGGGTATTTCCACAACAACCATCATAAGGTACAACAGCATTACCTTGATCTGTACAGCCTTAACATGTTTGAATTGCTTAATAAAGATACAAATTACAAGACCCTCAATACAAGATAACCCAGTCAAATCATTTCTAATAATTAACATCAGCAATGCCAAGAAGACCTATATGTGAGTTGAGTTCCCACAAATGGAAAATATTGATGAGATTTCCAAGAAAAGTTCATAATAATTAATAAGAAAAAAAATCCCTATATTACCTCGATTCATTCCAGTATGCAGCCACCTCAAACTTTGGCAACACCAGAGTAGCATTCAGCAAACGTGCAATACCAACGCCATCACAGAACTAGCAATCACCATAACAGTATCTGATATTTAGCACAAACTAAGGTTATCTTAGAAAAGATTAAAAATGAGAGAACAGCAATGAACTCACGTCTCTTCTCATCTGATTGAGGCCGCCATAGCAATCGACACGAATATACCCATTATTCTTTTCTGGTAGAGCTGCAGGATTTCAACAAAAAAACCAATGCAAATGTCTGCAATGATAGCCAATTAAAAATTGACTCAGAATATCAAAATCTATACAGAACCCCTGAACCTAATACAAACCCCACTCTCACTTCTTTAAAGACTTCAACAAATTTTCCAAAATGTATTCTAATCCACACACTCATCCTGAATCTAAATCAAACAACTCAATGAACTCAAGTCATTTACCATATAATACTACAACAATCCAAATACTATTTTTAGTATCAACTCACACAATGCTTCCCATTCTTTCACAAGAAAAAAATATAAAAACCCAATTGCCAAAAACTAAAATTTACTCCTTTCATGCCTTTGGCAGCTAACTGTATTTTTATAAATAAACGCCCTTTTCAAAGTTAATCTTAATTAAATATATGTCATTGAATCTCCCCAAAGTTCAAACAAAAGAATCAATAGGCAATAGAGCTAAATCAAGGTATAATTACAGAAGAACAAAGACATTTAGTAAATACTAACGAGTTAAGCGGGATTGAAGCCACCAATTGCAAGGTCTCCACTCAAAAATTCTCTTCACACTCCATATATCTGAATTGCCACTGCAAGTTTTGCCAAATCAAACAAAGATTCGTGAATAAATTAATCACAATATGTAAAGTCAAAACATTTTAATCTAAAAACAGAAAAGAATGGATGGTTAACCTGTTGCGGGAAATAGTGGATAGTTCAGATTGCAACGAAGGCGTTGAAGGAGAAAGCAAAAGGATTGCCAACAAAAAGGAAAGCGTCGAGAGGATTACGAACAATGGCTTCACGGATATCACACTCATTTCATGCAATTTTTTCCTTTTCAACAATAAGTTTTGGATCAGATTTAATTGGATTTGTTCTTAAAATTGTAATTTTGAGGGAAACAAAAATTGGGTTCTGGAAAATTTCCCGAGAGCGTGTAGACAGATTTGTTGCCTTCTAAAGGTTCGGATTGGACCGGATTCTTCACAGAACCGGGATTTTCCTCCTATTTTTCATTTACCTTCTTTTTTTTTTTTTTTTTTGAGAAAATTTTCATTTACTTTCTTTATTACTCCTTATGTTATTAATTATTATTATTAATTATTAATAATAATGAAAACATTAAATATTGTTAAGGGTCAAAATGGTGAAACCAAGGCCCATAAAATAGCCTAAACACACATCACACAGCCAAGGCATTTTTTATTTATTTATTATTTTATCACATTCCTAGGCCTTGCTATAAATTGGTCACATTTATAGTGGGCCACTAATACACTCCACATATATTGAAGAGTGACCCAATATACATCTCACACACACTAAGAGGCCCAACATATCTTTTGCACACATTGAAAGCCCAAACAAAACTTGTATTCATCAAATAGTCAGACGGGCCACAAGCAAGGCTCGAAGCCCAATACATTGATGCATAGGAACAAATATTTCACGGCAAAGGTTTTCACCATCGCATGGCAGTACTTGCAGCGTTGTTGAAGGAGAAGCCAAAGATGCTGCAGGGAAGATGCTGGAGAAGGAATATTGCCAAAGGGAGTAATGTTTAATTATAATGAATTATTTTCATATTTAATTGCAGCACCAAAGACTAATTACCGCAACAAAAACACACTAATCCTTGGATTTGCAGGAAACGTGGACCAAGACCACGAAACGGGAAAACATTTTGAAGGAGCGGCTTGGATGGCATGTGAGGATGGGAATCTGCCAGGGGTTATTCTTGGAAGAGACAACTTGCTTGGAAGTTGTTTTTGGCTTCAAGGATAACCTTATGGCAGGAAAGGGAAAGAATGCAGCGGTTGACTTGCTGCAAGAATCTCAGCAATGAAACCGACTTGGCACTTAGAAAGGCAAAACAATTCAAAAGTGGGAAAAGCGACTTTGGGCGTAGCCCCGATATAGAAGATGCCATGACAGGGGGTTGGTGGAATCTTTCGGCAGGAATCCTGCCGTGGAAGGCACCGTACGGCAGTAGAGGCACTATAAATAACATCACCGCAAGCTTCATCTTCAACCTGGAAAAGACGCAGAGCTCACTTTTCTTCTGCAAATTGCTTCCCACTTGCCTTTCTTTGAATTCTTTCCCTTTAACTATCATTCTCATCCTCTTTCTTCAAGCTCATTTTTCAAAGTGTAATCCCATTTGGTTTAAGCAAATAAAGATGCAATTTTTTCTTTCAATCTTAAGTTTAGAATGATGCTCTGTTCTTGGAACCGAATAACAGGAAAAAATATAGCCCATATTGCCCGATCCAAAAAGGCAGATCCGCCATAAACACCTTTTCGCCGCAGTATTCTTGCCGCTGCAATTGGTTGTCTTCCCAGCTCTCTGCGAGACTCTTTCTTCAAATCTGATTTCTTTTTCAAACCATTCCAACAATAGGCTACTTCACATTTTCCTCTAGAAAAACTCTATTTTATTCAAAAAAGGGGTCGGCCCAAACCCATTGGAGCCGAGACCAATCTTGCCCCATAAACACCGCAACAAAAGCTCCCCACAAACATTATTAATTATTATTATTAATTAATAATAATAATAAAAACATTAAACATTAATACTAGTAGGAAGTGAAATTACTAATTTTTTTTTATACATTGACAATGATTATCAGATACATTAAGTCAGTGAAATTACTAAACAAATCATAGACATATGGTAAAAAAAAAAATCATAGACATAATAAAAATACATGTAAATAAACAATTTTTTTTTGCCACTGCGGGGTGCCTCAGTGACAAGAAGCTGGGTGTAAGGTTTATTGCAAGTGGTCATGGGTTCAAGTATGAGTAAACGCAATGTTTTCTCACATAAACTCTTGCTTGTTTATGATCTACTCTTAGCACGCCCCACTAGTTCCCGCAGGCATAGACTCTTGCTTGTTTATGATCCACTTTTGGCACGCCCCACTAGTTCCCGCAGGTATACCCTCCATAAAGTTTTATATTGTAAAAGATAGGTTTTAGTTCAATTCCAATTACAAATCCAACTCCAAATATTAGTTATCCAAATAAATAATTTGAAATTATAGAATTTCAAATTATTTGTTCCCAAACAAAGAATTTTAAATTTCTAAGTTTCAAAATCAAGCATTTTAAAAGGCAAAATTGAAATCCAATTCCAATTCCAAATATTGGTTCCCAAACACTACCTTTGTTTAATTTCCTCCAATAATTTAATTCTCTCGACTTATTATATGGGGTAGTACTATTTCTTTACCTGCTTATAATAAAATCCCACCTCTTACATAATATCATTCCCCTCATATAAATATAAATATTTTAAATTCATTGGTATTGCATTATTTTGAAAGTCATCCTCTTTATTAGGTGGCGACATGCTAAACAAATGAAATTTTGAAATGACAATTTTACTGGTTCCCAAACACTACCTTTGGTTACCAAACACTACCTTTGTTTGAAATGAATTTCAAAATTTCATTTGTTTAGCATGTCGCCACCTAATAAAGAGGATGACTTTCAAAATAATGCAATACCAATGAATTTAAAATATTTATATTTATATGAGGGGAATGATATTATGTAAGAGGTGGGATTTTATTATAAGCAGGTAAAGAAATAGTACTATATAATAAGTCGAGAGAGTTGAATTATTGGAGGAAATTAAATAAAATGAATTACAAATTTTTTGGGGAAGGATTGTCGTGGGGAAAAGATGATATTATATATAACACATTGAGCATGACTGAATCCTATCTCCACGAGGTATTTCACGGCGGCATCAGCATAATTATAAACTTAATCACGAGTGGAACTTGAGGCTTAGAAAGGAGGTTCATAAACCAATCCAACTTTTCGACAAAATAAGCTTTGTCTTGATGATAGTGGCGTAGCCACAAGTAGGCAAAGATGCACGTGCTTACAACAATAAACTGCATGTTCAGTTCAATTGTTGAAAATCAATTCAAAAGATTGACTCTACTAATAGTGACTCTGCAAGGACAAAAGACTCGATTTTTTTTTCCTTTTTATTCTATCCCAAGACTCTTTTTTTTTTATTATTGACTAGTTTGAGCAAAGATGATGAACTATGATTTTTATATACAAATATTATGACTTCTTGCACTTCTGGTTATAAACTTAAATTCAAAGTTATTCATTCTCAAGAAAAGGTAGAAATTCCTTAGTTTTGACTCAAATGCATAACAAATATGGGACTCTAAACCGAAGACTACAATAGATATACAGGGAACTCTTGAACTGAATACTACGTAAACTTATGGTACTTGACACAATCTTCACTTAATTTTGAGTATTTTTTATTGGCTTCAGTCTTGAATGACAAAGAAAGATGAGGAGTTGCATCTTGTATCCGCATTTTATGGTACTTTGTTATGAACAAACCATAGCAAATGTAGATGTAAGATAAAATGAAGAATGATAAAATTCAGTTGTTTGTAAAGAAAGATGCTATGAAAATAATAATAATTATTTTATTTTCATATATACTCACTCACGTAGTGAGTGCCCTGTGTCTTGTAATAATAATAATAATAATAATAATAATAATAATAATAATAATCACAACTAAAAAAATTGTAACTAGCTGATGATGATTGGATCATTTCATAAATATTGTATCTCAAATTTTCATTTGTTTGGTATGTCGCCACCTAATATTAGGACGACTTTCAAAATAATGCGATATGAATAAATTTAAAATATTGAGATGAGGGGAATGATTTTATGTCAAGAGGTGGGATTTTGGGATTTTATTATAAGGAGGTAAAGAAATAATAGTATAGAGTAGTATAGAATATAAGTCGAGAAAATTGAATTATTGGAGGAAATTAAACAAAATGAATTATAAATCTATTGGTGAAGGATTGTGATGGAGAAAAGATATATTATATATATATAACACATCGATAATGAGTGAATTCTAAGTCCACGAGAGTATTTAACGGCGGCATCAAGATAATTAAGAACTGAATCAGTAGAGGAACTCGAGCTTTGGAATATAGGTGCATAAGTTTGTGGGAAAATTTTAAAAAATATGGTCTATTAGGAATTTATATTAATTGGTACAATAATAAAAAAAAGAATTGTTAATAAAGTAAACTATACTAGAACTTCTCGACCGCGCTTCGCGTGTGACTGTTTTATTTTATAAATTCTTTTAAGAAAATTCAGTTAAGAAATGAAATTTTGTTGTTAAATAATAATAAAACAAAGCAAGTGAGTAGAATTGAAGTATGAAAAAGACAAGAGAATAAAGAGACAATAGAATATGTAAAAGAAGAAAATATGAAGAAGGAGAGAACTTGTTCTCATTCATCTTATTTCATAACAAAGTAAGTGGCCTATTTATAGGCACATAGATACATCACCATAAATATAAGGGGATTAACTTAGTACATATGTATATGTGTATGAATGAACCAAGTCATCAATCTTATCCATGCTTTAATTAGATTCATGGACATCCACAACATACATGTATATTCATAACAAATTTATAATTAATTTATAATTATTTGATATAATTTATTTTATATAGGAAAGAGGATGGATGTCTTTTAATTTTCCCAAGCTAAATGAATACAAAAATATAATAAACAAAACATTAGAAAATTAACTATTGACACTTGTCAAAGAAAGTAAATGTCAAGTGGCCTTCAATGAGAGACTTGTACATAAAATTAATAGTAGGTTTAATTCTGTAAAGTCAGTGAAAAGAGAATGGGAAAATTTCAAAAAAGGGTGGTATACTAGAAATTTTTATTAGTTGGTACTATGCAAAACAATAATTACTAGGCAGGAAATGATATTTAACAAAATTTGTAGAAAGGATATTGTATTTACCTATTTACCCTTACTAAAACAGAAGGAAAACTACAAATTGACCTTTCCTCCATCTCGAATGCAATTGTTTCCTATATATATAGAGAATTCCCCCAGACCTTGCCTGCAACCTGTTGGGATATAGGTTAGTCCAAGATTTTAAAAAAAAAAAGAAAAAAAAAAGTTAAATAGACGAAAGAAAAGGAACTGAAGTCTTAGAAAACTAAATATAATGTCGTTGTTCCGTAGTCTTTTGTAGCCTCAATGTTGAGCTTGTTATGAGATTTACAATTTTGTATTTTATATTTGTTTAACTTTTGTGTTTATGGAAATGAAACACCGGTCATTTTATTACTTGTATTATTGCCTAATCAAATCACATTCTTGCAAAAATAAAAAGAAAAAAGAAGGGGGAGGGCCTAGAGAAAGATGATTTGTAAGGTAGAAGTTGAAAATTTAAATTTAAAATAGGGGTAAAAGTGGTACTACAATATCCCTTTTAATAATTTTATAACTTTTTATTTCCTTTCTAGTAAATACAATTCAATATGGTATTAAATGATAAAAATTTCTGTTAGACCACCCTTATTTGAAATTTTCCCAAAGAGAATTGCAATTACTTTTATAATAATCTTACTAAGCTATCTTTAACTTTTTTTTTTTTTCAATTCAAATACCCTTCCTTCCCACATTTTTTTTTTCATTCTAAAATTCCTTCATTCCCTCTTAATTTCTTTCCATCGTTCTTTCTAAATATTAGAGAGAGGAAGAATTTGATGATAGGCTTGACAAACTAAATTTTTTCCCCTTCTAATAATAAGTTTGCTCCTTATAATTCGATTTGATTGTTTTAGGGCATAAATGCCACTTTGCACCCTTAAGTTTGTAGGGACTGCTACTTTGCCCCCAACTTTTTTATTTTGACCAAAACGCACCCTAAAGTTTTATTTTTGTGCCACTTTGCACCCTCCGTCATGGTAGGACAAACGATTCTATCACGGTGTCCGACGTGGCACGCCACGTGTACCAAAAAGTGACATGTGGTACGCCACATGTACCAAAAAGTCGTGCCACATGTACCAAAAAGTGACACATGTCACGCCACGTGTACCAAAAAGTGACACGTGGCATGCCAGATGTTTCAAAAAAATGGCACGTGGCATGCCACATGCACAAAAGGATACATGCCACGTGTCATTTTTTGTCCACGTGACATGCCACGTCGAACGCCGCGATCGATTTGTTTTGTCCTACCGGACAGAGGGTGCAAAGTGGCACAAAAATAAAACTTTAGGGTGCGTTTTAGTCAAAATAAAAAAGTTGGGGGCAAAGTGGCAGTCCGTACAAACTTAAGGGTGCAAAGTGGTATTTATGCCATTGTTTTAGGGTTCTTTGTTCTTGTTTTCTTTTATTAAGCAAAGACTAGAAGATTAATTTCTTGCCAATATTTCATACTTGTTATCTATAATATAATAAACTAATCTAGTAATTATTCTATAATAATATATAGGATATAATTTTTATGTTCCTTTTACAATTAAATAAAAGGGGTTTTCATTTCAATTTGGGGAAATAATTATCAATTTTTACTGTACCAACTAATAAAAATTATAGCACTTTTTTTAGGTTTTCCCTAAATCTTTCCAACTTTTCGACGACAGTGGCATTAGCCACATGCCACATGCCACATTTGTGCAGCAATAAACTGCATTTTCAGTTCAATTGTTGAAAATCAATGCCAAAGATTGTCACTGCAATATTTTCGTCTTCGATGTGTAGGGAACAAAAGACTGCTGTTTGAGATTTTTTTTTATTCTATCCATTGGGTGCGTGAGTAAAGATGATGAAACTATGAGATTTTTATCTTGCACTTAGTTATGATTGCAAACTTAAATTCAAGTTATTCATTCTCAAGAAAAGGTAGAAATTCCTCCGTTTTGACTCAAATGCATAACAAAAATGCGACTCTTAACCGAAAACTAGAATACATGTAGGGACTCTTGAACTGAATACTACGTACATAAACTTATGGTAACACAATCTTCACTGTAGATCGTAATTATAATTTAATTTTGAGTATTTTATGGTTATGAACAATTGAAATCACTTATAATTCATATTGCTAGAACATCTCTCATGAACTTAAGAAATATTTTACATTTGAGAAACATCACACTAAACCAAAATTGCTAATTTTAATCACTTTCAAGCTCTGTTTCTTCACTTCTTTTCCTCCTAAAAGCTGTTTCACCTCTCATTGCATTAGCCAACTCTTGTATTGAATCCCAACCCCAACAACCGATTCCTCAATAACTCAATAGTTGAAAAATATACATGGAGGTATACCTTCATCGATCATCGGCTCAAAATATTTGCAGGCCTCCTCTACTTACCTCTCTGCCATAGTCTCCCACAACTCTGTCACCCTATCAAATCGTCCTATGTTAATAAGCATCTTGAGGGCCATATTATAAGTGTGCCTATCTGGCATACATTCATATCTCTCCATTCTAGAAATTATTCCCTTCTCGATCATCTCTGTCAAAAGCTGGTGATTAATTAGCTTCATCCACAGATAAAGTCTCATGGATTCTTAGTGTAATAACAAAAGCAACCAAGGAATTTCACCAAATTAATTACTAGTCAATTTGGTGAAGTTTCATGATTGTCTCACAGAAAGTCAGCCATAGCCCATATGGACCTAGACCTAGTTTTTTTTTTTTTTTTTGGTCCTTGCTTATTAAATCATTTACCAAATGTCATGCTTACTAAATCAAATGAGTAACCAAAAAAAAGAAGAAAAAATCAAATGAGTAACCCATCTTAATATTTTAGCCATTTCCTGAGTTTCCACTTTTCCATTGAAGATTGAATTAGCTTATAACAAAAGCCTACCACTAGCATTAACAATTCAAACCTCAACAATTCTCCATGAGCCATTACAATCTCATCTCTTAATTTCTTAGTTTGTTGCAAAACTTTTTAGCAAAACTACGGAGATCGCCAAAGATCAATCTCATCTTTTTAGCAAACACATCCTAAATTCTTTTGATGGGGTCATCATAATCTTAGTGAGATCTGAGATGAATACAAGATAATATTTACAAAAAATTAGTATACTATATATAGAATTAAAAAATATGAATTAAATTTATTAGAAAATTCTTTCGTACTTTGGATGTGGCTATACATCACTATGTTAGGTGAAACGTTGAAGAATATGCTTCTATATATCTAGATTTTAATCCCAACTTGGAGAGAAAAGTCGTCGAAATAGAATTTAGAAAGTTATTAAACAATTATTATTATGACCTTTCTAATTTAGTCTCTAAATTAAATTATTATGTTGACACAAGGAGGATGGTCAGGATAGTTCACATGGATCGTTATTATTGTTAGAACCGCCTGATGGACTTTGTCCTCTTTTTGAGCAAGATGCAGTTGGTGTCGCTGTTAGAAGAACTTAGCCGACTTTATCGGCATCTTATGTACTCAAAAAATTTAGTCTCTAAATTAGTTGGTCTGTAATTAATTCACCATGGTACAACTTATGAAGTTGACTATCAATAATTTCAATTTAAATATACTTATCAAAATCGTTTACTACTAATTATTTTTTTGGTAGAGCGTTTACTACCAATTATTATACTTCTTTTCTAGCTGTATATGCTTCGACTAGGTTACAACTGTTTAATAAGTAGCTATATGCTCCCTCCCATCCAGAATAAGTGTAATATTAAGAATATCACACATATTAAGACAATAATTAACTCATCTTAAATTTAGTAGAAAAGTATTTTAAATGAGTTAAACACCCCAACTTTTTTATTAATTACATTTATCTTCTCTCTCCCTAACTCCCCATTAATTAGGGGTATATATGGTAAAAATGCTACAAATTGTATTGGTTTTATAAGTGTGACACTTATTACAAAACTTGATTTGTGACACTTAAAATGGATCGGAGGGAGTATAGATTTCAAAAAAAAAAAAAACCATCACATGTTTACCAAAAAAAATCATATGTTAGGTTGAGTAGAAGGAGCTCAATGTCACTTAAGTAAGTTTTCAGATTCGAGTCTTATGAATGGAAAAAAAAAGGTACTGTGAGAGTTTCCTCTCATATAGGGTTCGGTGCGGCTCAACTCCGAAATTAATCGGGGCTCAACTCCGAAATTAATCGGAGCCCAATGCGGTCACCGAATAGTATCAAAGGGTTAGCCGTATATAATTGTTGAAGTGAATTTCCAAAAAAAAGAAGTAGCAGTATTATATATATATTTATATATAATTGTTGAAGTGGAGAAATTATTCATCAATATTCACTCACCGCATCAGTCATGGTCCCAACACATAGAATTCAACCAACACAAACGTTATTCCTAATTTTTTTTTAAGGGAATACAATAATCAAAAGTTTCATTACAATCAGATATTTCTCTATGTGCGCAAATATTAATTGATAAAGGTAACAAACTAATGAAACCAACATAAAAGGGTTTGTAAAGGTAAGAAATTATCGAAAGTCACATAAATTAAGGTACACAAAACTCATGTAAAGTGGGATAAAACCCATGGGCATGCAAGTTACCAATTGAGCTAATAACTCAATGTATATTATTTCTAAAATTAAAGCATGAATTTATCACCGCCGAATTAAAAAAATGATTTAAAAGATAAGTATGGTAATTTAGGATATTCCCAAATAAGGTTTTAATAATTGTTGAAAAAGTCATTGGGTGGAAACTTTTTTATTGGTTAGATCATAACTGACATGGTGAGACTATGTGAGTGGTTTATGTGATCATTTTTCGTTGAAATTCAAATAATCAAATCATTTATACCCTAATAAATACTTTGATTATCTTATTTACAAATCAAACAAGTGGGCCATTAGACATTTTGTCTGGTGGTAAAGTGTTTGACTCTTAATTGGCTAGTTTCAATCCCTAACAACCTCTAAGTATCAAAAAGAAAAAAAAATCAATACCAATATGTAAAAGAGATTCGTATCACTAAAATGAAAGACACACAATACCAATGTGTAAAAGTGAAAGTGATTCATATCACTAAGGTGAAAGTTTTGGATTCATGATATACCACGAGAGTTTGTGTGTGAGATAGTACATGATTCATCTCCAAACTAATTGGTAACAACAACCAATTTGGTTTGCACATTTAATTTAGCTGAAGTTTCATCATTCTTTTTTTTTTTTCTTCATTGGGAGGGAACTACTCTGCCACATCTATATAAGTCTTGCCTTCGTCCTTTGTTATTAAATCAAACAAACCTATTTTCTCTATTTTATCCTTCCCTGCAATGAGTTCTTTGATCCTTCATCTACTTCTCAATCCAATTTGAAGCTTAAGCTAAGATCTAAATCTACAAAAAAAGCCTAGCTACCTCTAACATTAATTACAACCAAAAAAGCTAAAACAACTTTCTTGAATTCTCAAAACCCTTTGGCCAAAAAAATTCTCAAAACCCGAAACAATTGCTAATTATCTTCATCTCGAGAGTTTCCACTTTATCTTTGAAGTTAAATTTAGTAAAATCTGCACAAAAGCCTACCAACCAGCATTCTACTCAAACCTCAAAAATTCTCCCAGATTCTTACACTCTTTTTTTTTTTTTTTCTTAGTTGATCCAATAGCAAATCATGGGCAATATCTTCAAAGTCTCATGCGCAGTAGACACTTTGGTGTTGCGCTGCTGGGATTTTACTGTTAAACAGACTACTTATACACGTAAGCTCAAAGAAAATTTCAAAAAATTGGAGGATGAAATGCAAACATTGCAGGCACGAAGGGATGGCTTGCAGCGCAGGGTTGACCTTGCTGAAGAACAACTGTTGGAATGACGGACCGAAGTTCAAGTCTGGCTTTCAAAAGCTGAGGATATCAGCAAAGAGGCTGATGTTTTGATAGAAGCTGGCCCAAAAGAAATAGATAAGTTGTGTCTTGCGGGCTGTTTTTCCATGAACTGTTGGTCTGGCTACAAGTTCGGTACGAAGGTGGCTGAAAAATGTGAAGAAATAGCCACTCTATTGAGCCAAGGAGTTTTCCCTGCAATTGCTGAAAAACGACTTGCGGGTAAAATGGAAGTTCTGCCTCATGTTGAGCACTTCATAGGTCAGCAATCATTATTCGAGGAGGTTTGGAGATGCCTCGTCGACGACCAAGATGTGAGGGTCATTGGTTTATATGGCCTAGGTGGAGTTGGCAAGACAACACTCTTAACTCACATCAACAACAATTTCGAAGCTGCACCAACTGCTAATGTAGTGATTTTCGTCGAGGTGTGTCAAGATTACACAATTGAGAAGGTTCAAGAAAAGATCGGGAAGAAGATAGGTCTTTCAAATGATCAGTCATGGAAGAATAAGACCTCTGATGAAAAACGCGGAGATATTTTTCAAGTATTGTCAAGGAAGAAGTTCGTGTTGCTGTTGGACGAGCTTTGGGAACCGTTGGATTTGATGAGAGTTGGGATACCAATTCCAAGCCGAGAAAATGGTTCTAAACTAGTTTTCACCACTCGGAATCTGTCTATATGTGGCGCAATGAGAGCTCAGAAAAAGTTTGAAGTGAAGTGTTTGGGACCAGTTGAAGCATGGGAATTGTTCGAAGAGAAGGTTCGACGTGAAACCATTGCTAGTGATCCAGACATTAAACGGCTAGCTGAAAAAGTGGTTACGGTGTGCGATGGACTGCCTCTTGCCTTAGTTACAATTAGTTTGGCCATGGCTTTCAAGGACAACCCTCAATCATGGAGAGTGGCAGTCAACAAATTGCTGCAATCGGCGCACGAGGAAATGATACAGGTATACGAACGTTTAAAGTTCAGTTACGATCGGTTGGACGAGAAAGCAAAATCATTCCTATTGTATTGCAGTCTATACCCTAGACATTACAAAATTCCAGAAGCTGACTTAATTTTGCACTGTAAGACTGAAGGGGTCTTGGGCGAGTTTATTGACTCATCAACGTTAGCTAATACAGAAGGATATGGCATTATCGAATCTCTTGTTAATGCTTCTTTATTAGAAGAAGAAGGAAGAGACCACGTGAAGATGCATGATGTGGTTCGTGACATGGCTTTATGGATAGGGAAACATTTGGGAGAAACACAAATCAACAGAACTTTTGTGCGAGCAGGAGCTAATCTAACTGAAGCACCAGAAATTGGGACATGGAAAGGTGTGCATAGAATTTCATTGATGCAGAATAACATTCGACTGCTTTTTGGAAGTCCACAGTGTTCTGCCCTCAAAACTTTGTTTCTCAACGACAATGGATTGCTGCTGATCGCTGATGGCTTTTTCCACTCTATGTCCAATCTAAAAGTTCTAGACTTGTCGGGGAATGAGAATCTAATGAGGTTACCAGAAGACATTTCAAATTTGAGTGCACTAGAACATCTCAACTTATCAAACACCGGCATAACAGAGTTACCAACCCAGCTAATGGCCTTGACAAAATTAAAAAATTTGGTCCTGCTCCTGACAAATATCAAAAGAATCCCACAACAATTCATATCTAGTTTTCCAAGATTGGAGCTATTCAGGATGTCTACCCACCCAAGACATTACCCTTTAGAAGAGATAGAGACCGGGGAAAGCAATCTACTTTCGGATGGTAATCAAGGTCTATTAAAGGAATTGGATTCCTTGGAGCATTTGGAATTAGTGACTGTGGAGATAAAAAGTAACGTCGCTTTTCAAAGCATTTGGAGCTCCCCACAGTTAATGGGCTGCATTCAACAACTATACCTCGTCATGTTTTGGGAACCAGAGATTTTACATTTACTAGATATGGAACACCTAGAGGAGATATATTTCTTTTATTGTCAAAGTTCAGATATAAAGATACCTTCATTGACTGCAGGTAACACATGCTTCAACATGCTTCGAGCTGTGACAATGTTCCAATGCCACCAAGTAAGGGACATGACATGGCTTATTCATGTTCCGACTGTAACAAGTCTTGTTATAATCTCATGCGGCAGGGTGGAAAATTTGATCAGTGAGGGAAAGCTAAGTGAAGATAACGAGGTGATCGAAATACCCCCATTTCTTGTGCTTGAAAACCTTCAGTTAGTAAGTCTGCCAGAATTGAAGAGCATTTATTGGGAATCCTTACTCTGCCCACATTTGAACCGCATACAAGTAACTGGCTGCCCAAATTTGAAGAAGCTACCGCTCGACCCTGACTGCGCAAACAAGGAAGATTTGGTTATCCAGGGAGACCTGCTGTGGTGGTTAGCACTTGAATGGGAGAATGAGACCACTCAACTTGCTTTTTCCCCTTCTTTCAGACTTGAATGACAGCGGAAAGCTGAAAAGAGATTTCAAAGGGCGTCAAACTGGCTCAGTATGTTTCCTAATCTCTGCTATTTTTTCTCATCCTCTGTTAAATATAGCAATGCAATGCAATGCAATTACTCTGGCTTTCGACTTCCATCTAAATTGACTGGTTTTGATTTCTTCAATATATATGCATCAAATCTATGAAATTTCCTTGCCTTTACATGTCTTAGTGACTAGGCTACACCTATATATGTCAAACACATAAAACAGTTTATAATATAAATAATAGTATACAATGATGATTTTTCTCCAATTCTCAATTATTTTACATAATGTTAATCCTGTATTCTTTGTTGCTTTCAACAGGATCTTACGGAAACAGAATCTGCACTCTGCAGGCCAATCAACGAGCAACACTATCGACGTTTGTTACGAGAGAAGACATTTTAATCATGATGAGAAGCAGAGAAGATATTGAAAGATTGCAAATGAATATTTATGTTATTATGTTCCGTCCCTGTTTTTTTTTTTTTTTCTTTAATTAGTTTGAATTGTAATAATATTGTAATTTAGTTTCCTTGTCTCTCACATGTGGTATGTCTTGCTTATAAATTTCGTATTTTGTAATTTAAAGGCTTTAGTTGAAATAAAATAAGCTTAGGTTATTTTGCCAAAACTTAGGTTAGGAGACTGTTATTCATTCAACTTTTGTCAAAGATTTGTCTCAAGAAAGATGGTGAAAAGGTGAGAGTCATATACAAATATAGTGACTATTTACACTTATCATAAACTAGTATATACCGATTAACTTCAATTCATTCTTTCCTTTAAACTTTATTAAAGGATGGAAATTCCATGGTTTAGACTCAAATGCACTACCTTCCTTTCTTTGTTGTCAAAAAAAAAAAGGACTCAAATGCACTACCTAGTAGCAACATCTTTATATGTAACAAACAGAAGACTCAAGACTGAAGACTACATAAACTAGTTAATGATGTTACTGAACACAATCTTCAATATTGATTGCAAACAATTTAATTCCAAGTATTGTTATAAAAATTTTATCATATGATCTATTGGAACACTTCAGTCTTAAATGACAAACAGAGATAAAGGGAGTTGCATCTTGTATCCGCATTTTCTGGTACTCTGTTCTGAACAAACCACACCAAATATAACTATCTATGTGAGATAAAATGAAGAATGCTAAATTCAGTTATCTGTAAAGTTATTTTATTACCTAAGTGATACATTGAGATAAAAGAAAGATGTGGTATGAAATCACTTAATTCATATTGCTAGAACATCTCTCATGAACTTAAGAATTATTTTACATTTGAGAAACATCACACTAAACCAAAATTGTTTTTACTCACTTTCAAGCTCTGTTTCTTCACTTCTCCTCCTCCTAAAAGCTGTTTTACCTCTCATTGCATTAGCCAACTCTTGTATTGAACAGCAAGTGCTTTGTGCCATCTTGTTCGCGAGTATCTCAATATTATCCAAGAATCCTAACCCCAATAACCGATTCCTCAATAACTCAACGGTTGAAAAATATGGAGGTATACCTTCATCAATCATCAGCTCAAAATACTTGCAGGCCTCCTCTAACTTACCTTTCTTCTTACATAAGCCATGAATCATGACAGCATAAGTTGAGGCCGAAGGATAAAATCCATTGTCTGCCATAGTCTCCCACAACTCTGTTACCCTATCAAATCGTCCTATGTTAATAAGCATCTTGAGGGCCATATTATAAGTGTGCCTATCTGGCAAACATTCATATCTCTCCATTCTAGAAATTAACCCTAGAGCTCTGTTAACCTCAAAATGTTCACAATGGTAAGCCAGGATCGCATTGTAACTCCACGTATCAGGACTGATTCCCTTCTCGATCATCTCTGTCAAAAGCTGGTAAGCATCATCCACCTTGTCATTCTTGCAAAGCTTTTTGATTATGCAATTGTAAGTGAACAAATTAGGCACTAGATTGTATCTTCTCATTCTATCAAGCACTCTAAAAGCCGCATGAATATTATTGGCCTCACAATAAGCTCGAATGAAAACAGAGTAACTACAAGCATCCGGCTCAATCCCGCTCGAACCCATTTTTGTAAACATCTCATAAGCTTCATCAACTTTACCACCTTTGCACAAGGCCTCCAATAAGCTATTATAAGCAAGAACATCAATGGAACAACCTCGTTGGACCATTTCATCGAACACCTTACGAGCCTGGCAAGCTTCACCAACATCTCCCCAGCCCCTCACCAATATACTGTAACTCTTTGCACTCAGCTCAAACTCATGCTTAACTCTATCAAAAAACCCTTGGGCATGTTTCACATGCTTCCTTTTACATAACACAAACAAAAGCTGATCAACATCATTAACGCTAGGCCTAATCCCAAACTCATTCATTCTATCAAAAGCCCTGATGGCATCACCAGGCAAATTAGCTCTACAATAAGCTCTAAAAACAACATAGAAAATTTCTGGGTTTATCTCATACTGTTTACTATCTCTAATTTCTACTAAAAAATCCCATAAAATAGCAAACTGTTTGCTACTCCCTAATATATCAACCAAAATATGGTAACTTTGAGAACTATGTTCAAACCCCGGAATTTTTCCAGCCCAAAGGAAGAATCTGTGAGCAGAAAAGCCGAGATTTTTGCAGCGTTTCAAGACTTGTTCGACGAGTTCAGAGGATATGTTAGAGGAGAAGGTGGTGAGCGAGTTGTCCAAGTCATGGTGAGGATTCCGGTGGTCGCTTAGCACTCGAGAGATTTCATTTACAAGGTTCAATAATGGTGGAGATATGGGTTGTTCTTGGCTGAGAGAAGAGAAGAAGACAAAGGGTTTCGGGCAATGGTAAAAAGAGCGGAAGAGAGAACAGAGAGGTCTGGTTCTGGAGAGAGATGGGATAGCCATTTTTAGACAAAATGCTGAAACATAGCTGGAAATTATTTGTACTTCGAAAAAAATGGCAAGCTCGTTCGTTTTGGTAATTAGCAATGTCTTTTGATCCTTTGGTCTGGAAGAAGAAGCTTTTGATTTGAGCTCTATCTCTGCGGCTTTCCGAGAAGAAATCAGTCACTTCTCCAATCTTGAGAATAAACTGCAAATTACAATCATGGAGTTGGAATTGAGCTCATATTCAGCCCAGTGCTGCAATTTGAAATCAATTGCTTGGCCCAATTCGGATTGGATAATAATCAATAAATCTAATCAATAATGGATTAATTTTATGGGCTTACTTGGGTTTCTATATTCTTAAGCTTTTATGAGGGAGTAAAAAATAAAAACAAAGCGGGTTGTTTCAGTTTAAGCAAATTTAAGCTCGAAATTTTGCTTATGCAACTGTCTTCGTTGGTAGATCCATCCATCAAATCCAGGTGCGCGACTCGAGTCGAATCCGGATTAATTAGAATAAAGCCCTGGATATCGGATGACAAACGCAAAAGTAAAAAATAAAAAATAAAAACAAGCTTGAAACAAATACTACTTTTTAAAAAAAATAGTTTACAAAAAAGGAACATTATTCAATGGGATTTTTTTCAAAAAAATTGTGATTAGAATATTATGATCATAAGTATTTTATATCAGTTAAGAAAAACAACAAATTTAAATATATACATATCTTATCGAATCTATTCTTACATTGTCATATCATCGCACAAAACCTCAAACTAGGTTAACTTTCATTGGTAACCATAATTTAGTATAGTGGAAGACAAAAAGGATAAGAATGGACGTAGGATCACTTTAATTAAAACAAAAAGATGGAAGTTCCCGTTAAGTGTAAGATACTAGATTACATTCTCAGAATCTCAACTAGCTATAAAAATCAGTACAAAAAGTAGGGGGGCCATAATTTGTGTTTGAAAAAAGGCTTATAGATTGAGCCATTTGCCAATTCCCATAAGAATCATGGGAAACCGCATGGAGGAAG
The DNA here is from genome assembly GCA_001974805.1 of Corchorus capsularis. Classification (NCBI taxonomy): domain Eukaryota; kingdom Viridiplantae; phylum Streptophyta; class Magnoliopsida; order Malvales; family Malvaceae; genus Corchorus; species Corchorus capsularis. The sequence goes on from AWWV01014995.1 coordinate 30,358, forward strand.
GAACATCTTCCCTAGACATTAGACAAAACCTTAAAATAAGGTTATCTACGGAAACAATATGGTAAATATCCTACATAACAAACATATAGCTTTCCAAAACTTCATTTTCAGGTCATTGTCGATTATATTACTTCTCCGATTTATATCCGTTTCTTGGATTTGTACATTTTGAAGTGCGTATCCTATTCAATCGGTTAAACTTTGATCGATTGGTTTTTACATTCAAGTTGAGTCTATATGTTTATCACCAACCCTAAACCCTCAACATATACCTAACTTTTAATATATGGTACGTGCCACTTATATCAATTAATTCAATGACAAACAATATTGTAAAGTATATTAACCCTACAACTTTGTTTTAAACACATAGTGGGAATTTAAAGTAGAAGAGAGGGGGTGATATATTATTATTTAAAACATGTTCATTCTGTGGCCTAGATCATGTACACAAGGAGTACTTGAAGTGTGACTTCAAAAAATTAATGGAGTCTGGGACAAGTTGTCAGTTGTGCTAATTAATTTAGCTTTCCCTATATCTCCCTTTTTGTATATTAATTAGAATCTGAAAAAGAGAATTACAATATTGATAGCATGACATTAATTCATAAAATAAATTTCATTTCTATAGTTCTTTTATGAGCTAGTGCAAAAGTATATATAATTATTCATGGGTAATGAACGGACAAATACAAAACTCTCAGAACCACTATTAGGTGACATCCAGTTGTATGTTCATACTTGACACAGCTAAACACATGCAAGATAAGAAAAAAAAAAGAAGTTGAAAAGCATCACTTGTATAGCTAGCACACAATAATCATGCTATTAATAATCTCTCCTGATTTTTAATCATCGATCTTTCGTGACAACTTGCAATAGTAGTTGTTTGGTTAGGATCTAATTAAGAAAATAAATATTGATTATATATGAAAGTTGTTCATCTACTAAGCAACCTAAAATTATACTATTTTCTATACTTCAAAATGTTAATTATTTCATTAATTATCGAAGTTGATCAAAGTGATATTGGATTTGTAATAAAAGATATTCGGATTTGAGTCTCTAAAATCCGAGGTAAAAGTACAAAAATATCAATATATCTGTAAATCCCTAGAGAGATTATGTTCTACCCTAATTATGTTCTATCATAATCTTAAACTTTTTATAACCAAAAAAAAAAAAAGAAGCTAATTAGTGCATGTTGACGAGGATTAACGTGGAAAAGTTATGAGATGTGGTAAGCATGGGGACGATAATCATTTCAATAATCGTCATTCTTATGATAAGACTTGTGTGGGTTAGTATAGTTGGTACAGAGATAGAACTATTTAGTTATTAAATCAAGAGTTCGATCCATATGGGAAATTAAACATGGTAGTAAATTAAATTCGGAATGCATCAAATGACGACAGGGGAATGTTTAGATATCCCTAAGATCACCCGAAGAGATCACAATAGTCTAATAATCTATCAATAAACAATATATATAGTTCTTGCCTAATTCTTCACAATAGTTGGCACTTGGCAGTATTTTATCCACAACTATTAAGTGAAAAATTAGATTAATGTGAATTGTCTAACTACTTGATGAACTATATATCGGTTGTCCCTAATTAAGACATTGATCTTATAATATCATGACTAGGTAGATCATTTGCAAGTTTCTCCTTCAATTGTTTGTCTTTTTCTTTTCTCATTTTCCTACAATTCCCTTGTCTTTTCTGATGTTTTTTTCCCGAACAGGTGTCTTTAGGTTCGGAAATTATGTAGTTTCTTGTAAGCTAGCAATTTGGTCGTTTTCATTATACCTCTGTCTACTACTATCAAATATTGCAATATTCATGAATCTGAACCTTTTTTTTTGTTCAAAATGAGTCTGCACATTTTAAGTTTGCTTTTTATGTAGAATATAGAACAGCATTAATCACTAAAAATAAAATAAAAGAGTTATTATTTGATACACCGTCAGTGTAGTTTTTGGACTCCACAAGCGGGTTCAAAGACTGACAAGGATGACATGTGTCACCTTAGGGACTAAATTAAAATATTTAAAATTTAATTAATTTAGAAAACGAACACGTGTCAACTCCTTACCTCGCTTGTGGAATCCAAATTTTCCACTCTGTGTGTATCAAATCATTAACCATTTTCCAAAATAAAATGTTCTTAATGTTTAAAAAGTTTCCAATTGCCAATATAGCTTCAGAGTCGACAAATTAGTCACCAAAAATATCCACAATTTGCCTCTCTTCTAATAGCTAGCGCTCTCCCCTTAAATTTGATTGTAGATCACTCAATATATTAATTAAAGCCCGACGCCCTTTCTAAATTGTGTCACTTTTCAATCACTTTAATTATAATGCAAATTGCAAACATGCAAGTTGTTTTTGGCTTGCCAAAGGAAAGTTAAAATTTAGTGAAAGCAACTTGAAAATTGTTTGTAATTGCTTGGATGCACAACCTTTATCTTCAAAAGCACATGCTTGCCCAGTGATTTTAATTAAGTAAATGACAAGTCCATCCCACACTCCACTTAAAATAATTTAACCTTTAATTTCCTTTCTCAATATTCTCAAGTGTGCCAATTTGGTGAGATGGAGCAGGTCATTTCTTGTTAAGAAATTCAATTGATTTAATATTCAAGTTATATATATATATAACGTATAGCTAGGACTCAAATTATTGATAAGGGGTCCGGTCAGGTTTCAATTTGATTTTTACGTACGAAATTCAGATTTTCGATTTATTGGCGTACGTGCTTATCAGAATCAATTTGGTTGAATGTGTGGGGTTTCTGGTTTTGAGTTTGGACTTTGGACTCATAGAGTGTTTTATTGTGTTTTTCGGGATTCATGACAGCTTTTCCATTTCTACTGATTCTCATCACCAAGTCCAATGATAAATACGAAGATTGGCGAAAATTTTGTACGTTTTGCCTAAAAAAGATCAGTTAATTGCAAAATAATCAAAACTAATAATATAAGGATATATGCATGAAAAGAAATCATAATAATTATGTTTCAGCCAGCTTGTTAGTGGCAGACCATATATGATTAATTAGATCCTAATTATAGATCCTTGGTCTTATTCTTCTCCATGCAGGTTAAATTACATGATTTAATTAACAAACTTAAACTATCATTATCATTATATAAAATTATGAAAAGGGGAGAAACTATATATACTAACTAAATAACTACAATAAAGAATAGCACTTTGTAAAGTAGAGCGTCGACTCTCAACGAGGATATTAGATTATGAGGGATATTTAGATGTTTACTGTTTAGATGTAATGATATATTTTTATGTTGTTTTATGAGAACATGCAAATTTAAACTAAATTAAGATAAAAAAATGTGAATACTACTTTTCTTACAAATCTTTAGAACTTGTAACTTTTCTGAAAAAGAAATCAAAGTTCTTAAATACAATTAATACATTAGGGCTTAAAAGAGAAGTGTAGTAAATTTTTATGAATTAATATCATCATTTCATAGATGTTTCTTCGGTATTCGATAACTACATAAGATCTCAACCTATCCGAATACAGGTGGAAATTTTTTTTTTTTGCCCATTCATAATACTCGGATCTGACTCATTCTATTTAATTTAAGATATTCAGATCTACTAATTAATCTAATTACTTTTTTCCCTTCAAAAAAATCTAATTACTTTCTTTAAAGAAATAAATCTACTTAATTACTTAATCATACTATATGCATATACCCCTGTACATACAGCTGTATAATAACAGTCCCTCTAAGATTTCTAGACTTCACATGAGTATTTCCTTTTTTTTATACATACATGGCAATACGTCATTGTCCTTACCGAAAGAAATGAGTGTTTGATTTTTTTTTAAGGTTGAATGTTTGATTGGAATTTATAAATGTATATAATATTATAATTAATTAATATTCACTCTTAGTGATGATGAATAATTCTACATGTCCCTCCATTTTGTTACACACAATGCTCCCTCCTGATGTATCCATCATACGTTAGGCCACGTGTCTTCTATTTTTTTTCTTTTTTCTATTTTTATTCTTTTTAGTAAGTTTAGCCCTAATTTCACTAAGTTTAACCCTAATTTCACTAAGTTTAGCCCCAAATTAAAATTTTATTTTTATTTTAAGGGTAAATTCCATAAATAATAATTTATTGTTATAGGGTTTTAGAAATAAAATATATAACTAATTCACTAAATTTAGCCCAAATTAAAATTAAAATTTTATTTTAAGGGTTAGAAAAATTAAAATTTTGCAAAAGATGTGTTGTGACCAATAAAATAATAACATGTATCATGATGTGTGATTGAGACGTCAGGGAGTAAAACTGGGGTGTGGCACTAGGAGGGGTGCCTAGCATCGCTCTATATAGATATACTTTATACAAAACTTTTTTTTGTTAAAGAATATACTCTATACAAAACTTAATTATTTGGAGGGTAATTATTTGATACACCGGCGGTGTAAATTTTGGACTCCACAAGCGGGTTGTGGAGTTGACACATGTCCAATTTTTTAGTTAATTAAGTATTAAATATTTCAATTTAGTCCCTAGATGACACATGTCACCCTTTAGAACCCGCTTGTGTAGTCTGCTAAACTCCACCACCTGTGTATTGTATAATTTGCCTTATTTGGATGACTATTCTTTGATCGATTACTTATTAGAGACAGGTTAAGCAGCTGGAATCTTCAATTGGATTCTGTGAATTGTGTGTTTTGTGGTCAACATACTGATTGTAGAGACCATATCTTCTTTGCTTCTAATTACTCAAAGAAGTTATGGGAAAGAATTCTTACAGCTTGCAGATTGACAAGATCAATTGGTAATTGACAGTATGAATTTCAATGGACTACTTCAAGACTTAAAGGAAAGTCTCTTCTCTCTTTAGTTTTGAAATTAGCATGGAATGCATATTGTTATGTCATCTGGAGGGAGCGCAATACTCGCATTTTTCAGCAGAAAATACACACTGTTGAGCAGTCTTTCCAACTTATTGCTGAGTTTATCAGGTTTAGATTACTTAATCTTAAATATATGTTGTTAAAGATCCTATCAATATTTTCCTTTGTAATAGTTGGTGTTTGCAACTAGATTGGTAGTTGTTTTCTTTGTAAACAACTAGAGTCTTTTGTAATTTGTACAAGTTCTTGTAGCAGTTCTTCATATTTATCAAAAAAATAAAACCTTAATTATTTGGTTGATTGGGAAAATGAAAAAGGAAAGAATTATGTAGTAGTATTTATTTATTTTTATGGACTTCCCACTAATACGAAGCTATACCTTAACTAGCAGCAATGGTTTGTAATAATTGGAAAGGGAGGAAAAAAAATGAAAAACCACAACAGAATCAGATCATTTTCATTGACGATATCCAAAATCCAAATCCATATTCATGTAATGAAAGCTCTAGAAACCTCTCTTTCACACTCCTTTTTTGATCCCACAAAAATCTAGCTATCGATTTCTCTACTTTAGCTTGAAAATAAATAAAATTGCTCCGAATTAGAAGTGCTTAAGCTTATCCATAAATAAAGAAAACGTGTTGAAAATTGGATTTGCAATTTTACTTTTTTTGGAGTTCTTGAAAAAATGATCTTCTTACCCTTTTTTTCTACGATATTTTCATTGGATAAAACTTGTTTCCTTCTCAAACTCGATCGAGCAATTGATTTTGTCTTCGAAAACCCAAAAATCACACACAAAATTTAATCATTCAACCCAAAACATAAAAAAGAAATCTTAGTAATAAATAAGAAACGGATTATAGCCAAGAGAAAAAATGGAAATTTGGTAGAAAATGACACTTGACAGACAGAAACGGACAACAAAATGACAAATCGATGATAAAGAATTAAAAGACTTACGTGTCAATGACAAGCAAAATATTTGTTTGGTTATTATGGTAATCCTAGTCAGCACGTGTCTACGTGTCAAAATATCCTGATCATGCGACACGTGGCGTGCATGTAAAGGTTCCCGTCCTATATAGAGCCCAAACTCGCTTTGCATCTTCTTCCCATGGTGTGAGAGTTCCGTGACTTCCTCTCTTTCACTTCTTCTTTTGCTAGTCAAAATTGAATCCATTCGATTTTTTTTTTTTTCTAAAGAAAAATCTTTGCCCAAATCCTAATTTTTTCACGGTGTCCGTTTGTTTTCTTGGAAAACAAAAGGATGAAGGAAACTATGGAAAACCCTCTTCACCTCAAATCCTTGAACCATATTTCTCTTGTTTGTGGATCAATTGAAGAATCCATTAGTTTTTATCAGGAAATTCTTGGGTTTATTCCAATTAGAAGGCCTGGATCATTTGACTTTGATGGGGCATGGTAATTAGTGCTAAATCTTTAATTCTTTGTTTCAAGAAAATGATTACCCCCCTGGAAAAATTTATGATGAAATTGAAAACAGAGTGATGAATTGGTTTTTTTCTTGTTTGTTTGCAGGCTTTTTGGATATGGAATTGGGATTCATCTGTTGCAATCAGAGAATCCTGAGAATATGCCTAAGAAAAAGAAAATCAATCCCAAAGATAACCACATTTCCTTCCAGGTTAGTTCTTTTATTCATTTCTCTTTGTTTGGGTTTGTTAAGGTTTTCAATTATGAAAAAGATTCTATCCTCTGTTTTAACATGAAATTCAACATCAGAACAAGTTAAGAAAGTACAGTTGTAATTCTTGATCTCCTTCTAGAAATTGGGATTGAAACTGAAAGTGCTTATGATCACTACTCTTGGACGTATGCATGAAAAAATGACACTTGTTGCTGCTTTGACACTGTTCCTACAAAATAAAATAAGGGTTTAGGTATTCAATAGTAATCTGTCTCACTTCAATAACATGGAAATTAGGTTTCATTTTTCATTTTTTGTTTCCCTTTTAAATGCACTAAGTTAGGTAGATAAATCTTTTTCAGATTTACCTATTCACCTTTTTTGAGAACTGATTTGATGTTTATCCAATATATTTACTTAATAGTATTGAACTCTTGGTGCAAATTAAGTTAAAGAAAATCCAGATACACTATGTTTAACTTTTCTAGATTATGGATCCTTTCTTATCTTGAAACCAAACACCTACTAGTTACCTTTTTCTTTCAAAAATATGAACATGCATGTTGGGATACATAACTTTTCATCATAATCTGCAAGAACTACATAACCAGTAAAAATTGAATGGTTCATTGCATATATGCATGGCCCATCTTGTTTATTACTGATAACAAGTTGCAGATGAACCCTAGTAGCTAATTAATTGATTTTCTAATCAACTGGACAGTGTGAGAGCATGGGGGCAGTGGAGAAGAAGCTGAAGGAAATGGGGCTGGAATATGTGAGGGCAATGGTGGAAGAAGGAGGGATATACGTGGAGCAACTGTTCTTCCATGACCCAGATGGCTTCATGATTGAGATTTGCAATTGTGATAACTTACCAGTGATCCCACTAGCTGGTGAGATGGTTCGATCATGCTCTCGACTCAACCTGCAAATGGTGCAGCATCAGCAGATACAGCAAGTGGTCCAGCAGTGAAATTCCAAAGCAGATCATCAACTAAATAATTCGGATTTCGGATGCTTAATAATTAATTAGCTGCATTGTTGCATGTTAATCAAAATCAATGAGAATTTGCAGTACCCCATCTCTGTCTTTTTTTATGTCATGTTCTCGAGTTCTTTTGTTAATTTGCTTTAGTAGGGTTCTTTTTTTTTCTTTGTTAAATTTTGTAATAAAGACAAGGCAGGTGTGATCCCTAGGGAAGTGATCATTTTATGAGTTTATTTTTAATTTTAATGAAGGAATTGAAATGGAATATTCTCCAAAGCTAGCTCTTTTAACTTGTTCTGATTATAGTATATTATATATATGGACCCATTTTTTTGCTTGTTGTGAATGATTGGGGGTATAAACATATGCTTCTTGAAATACACAACTTGGAACTAGTTCTGATTGAAATACAGTATAAGCAATCATGCCTGCATTCACAAAATAATTGCTTGTTGGAATCATGTCATATTTGGAATGAGACAGGGACTTCTGATCTCTGCAATTGATTCCATTACCTATGTATCTCTTAGTATATTATAAGTAGTTGTTAAATCTAATTTGTACTTTTCTATTTTTTTTTTTTTTGAAGTAGTGGTTATCTTACTTGAGGAATACAGGGTGGAGGTTTTAAATCTGTCATAACTCATACACCTACAACTTCTAACCTACAACTTCATACACCTACAACTTCTAACCATTATGTTAAGTGGTGCGGTGCTTATAAGTAGCTTATTTGGCTTTTGCTTCCTCTGCTGCAAGTAGGTTATGGTACCTTTGTTTGAGTGGTGCGGTGCTTATAAGTAGCTTATTTGGCTTTTGCTTCCTTTGCTACAAGTGAGTTGTGGTACGTACTTGACTGATGTGTTAAAAGAAAATTGTGGAAAATTAGGTGCTTCCTTTATGAGAGGGGTCCCCTCACAGTGGCTTTAAGCAGCTTTTACTTATAAGCGCATCGTTCAACCGTTTAATGTTCACTCACATTTGACTTACAATTTATGAAAGATCTCATTGGCTAACAACCACTATAATTCATTGAATCACAATTTATGAAAGATCTCATTGGCTAACAACCACTATAATTCATTGAATCATTGCCTAAGAAACTAATTATATAAGCCTTAACCACAATAACCTCTTGGAATCATAATTCCAATAGTAGAAGACATAAATGATCTGTTGTCTAAGTCTCAAAAATGTACTTGATTGAATTTTGCTGGATTGAGACTTGGAGATCCCATTTGGCCCAAAAATATGGGTTTGGATATAGTATTTTCAGCTCCGGGTTTGTGTACAATGTACATCAACTCAAAAGTAAATTGTGTACACATATGTTTACTCTGGTTAAAACCCTTTTTGGTATCAATTGATGAGATTCACAAATCACAACTCATCATAGTAATTCCATAATATATGCAAAATCACAATCAATATTGGTATATTTGCTTTAAAAGTTGTGGCCAAATAACGGATTTGCTTTTAAAAGTTAGAGCATGTTTATGTGATTTCCAAATTGGAAGAATTCATATCGTTTTGCCTTCAAATTTCCATCTACCACTACAAGTTGAGCTAGAAGAATCTACCTTTCTTTTTTGAAGGTTTCTTTAAAATGTATCCGATTACGAATATTCATCAATCTAAGTTTTGTATAAAGTGTTCGACTCAAAATGGTCGGTTCATATATATCCTCTATTCAAAGAGTTGGATTAGGTTTAATTGAATTCTCCTTTTTCCAACTCAATCCAAGTATCTTGATCATCAACTGAAAGTACTAATTGAAACATATAGTATCAGACTTCCCATTTTGAAATTGCATTTTAATTGATGGGTATCATTCTTATCTTTTTATGTACTATCTTGATACATGCACATGGAAAATTGTGGATAGGATCCTGAAGCCCACAAAATCTAAATCCCATCCAATCTTGATTCCAGGATGATTTTGGACGGAATTTGACAGAAAAGGTTTCCCTAGAAAAGTTGAAAACTTACCATTTCTAATTCCTTTGTTAAATGGTCTAAGGACATTGCCATATGCATGTTCTTAAATCTGACAATTATATGTAGCACATGCATTTTGGCTTTGGGATTTACGTTTGATCTTTCTGTATTTCATGTTCATGATCATACGTACAATTATTTTAGTAAAAACTATATGATGCTTTAGTTGAACGTAATCTCTTAATCATTATATTGTTGGCACTAGCTAGAAACCTTTAACTTTAAACCCAATTCAGAGAAATATGCCATACTTCATTATTTTTCACTTTTTTAAGAATTATTCGTCATCATCAAGCTTTCAAGTTTGGAAGAAGCTAGGAAAAGCAAATAGAATCTTTATATTTTAAATACTAAGGAAAAGAATTACCATCATCGAACTAAGATTCTAGATGAAATTATGAACTATATCCATTTCTTTTTTTGAAGACATTTTGGCGCTTGAACTTGTAAAAAAAATGAACAAATTAACATTTTGGATGGAAATTGGTTAAATTGACACTAACTAAAAGAAATCAATCAATATGCAAAAACAGAGTTATTTAAACCAATTGATCAACTTAACATGCAGAGTGCAGACATCAAGGAAATTTGAAGATAGAGGCCATAAAAAGAAGTAAGTTGATAGGGAGTTCTTTTATAATTGGCCCTTCTATTTTTCAAGCTCTAAATTTGAATATTGATGCATATTAAGGCAAGATGATCATGATCAAGGACATATAAAAAACAGAGAGAGTACAGGGGAATCAAGAAAAGGAGAGGCCAGCATTGAACATGAGATATATACTAAGTACAAAAACAAAACTTTTAGTATTTAATTATATTTATATATAATAACATGAAGAATTATTCTTTTACATATTTTTTATCCTCCCATATCATCAAATTACATAATGATAATAGAGAAAATACAAGCTAATCAAATAAATGAAACAATAAGAAGAAACTAGCACAATATTATACCCGTGTGCAAGCTTCATAGGAAAGAAGGGAACCGAATTAGAGCCCCCTAGCCAACATTTGCTCATAATTCTCAATGGATTCAAGCCTCTGGAGCAAAAGTTGGTGCCTGAACTTCTGGATGAACGCCTCAGCACTTGCATCTATGTCCATGGATGGCTTCTTCTCTAGCTTATTCGGGGCGGCCGCGACCGGCTTTTTCTCTATGACATTGGACCTCATGGCTCTATTATCTTTGAAGTTATGAACATTTGGTTCTGGAATTGTGGAGGTGTGGTATGGATGAGGAATGGAGCTTTTCTTCATTGCAATAATTGGTAAGGTAGCTTAGCTTTGTTTTGCTTCTTCTTAAAAGAGCTCTTTGTTTTTTGATGAGATGATGATTATGGCTTGCCATGCTTAGAGCCCCAATATTTATAGGCTAAAAAGTCAAATTAAAAAAATGGGTTATTTTAATAGGCTGCTATATTATTCTGTCTTCCATTTTGGATGTAGGAGCACGCCTAACCAGAATTTTCAAATAAAAGATATCAACAAGCTTAAGTTACATGGAAAACTTTTTGGGTGGATATGCCATGTTGGAAAAGTGTATATGCTTTGTAAATTTTATTACTCCACAATTAGAAGGTTTTAGTAATAATTCATGGTTGAGTGAAATGATTACATTGAAATGTCGTGATTCAATCCTTAACAACCTTAAGTATAACAAAAACTATGACTACGATTTCTTTATCAATTAATTTGAATGACTTCAATAAAGTTAAGCCGTGTAAATCACATACATGTTTATAAGGATTAAAGGACTAATCAAAGAAGTAACATGATTTGGAAAACCATCATAGGACAAAAGAAGATTTCTTGTTCATATACACTATACTACCTATATATAGAATTAGAAATATTATGTCACAATATCTCATGAAAACATTATAATATAATCATTATTATCATGTAAATTAATTCCATAAAAAGGAGGATTAATTAAGATAGCGAAAATTCCCAATGTTACCACTCAATGGATAACTTATTATGGAATACAATTAGGTTTAGTAAGGGGGGGTTTGGGTTTGGGATAACAAAAATGGAGAGTAATTCTACTACCATCTTTTTTTGACTTTGAAGAAAGGCCTAACTTGGAATATTCCCCACACGTATTCGAGTGGACAATTCAAATGAGAATTACGGCTTAAGAAATGACTCGGCCGGTTAAGGCCGAAAGCTTCCCTTCAAGGCGCCATTCTTGGCGGTTCAAGGACAAATAGGAACTTGCATTTTCGTATACATTTCCCAAATATACATACGTGTGCATAATAATTGTACTTTTTTATATTTTATACAGTTCAATTAATTAGAAGTTTCAAGATATAATTAAAGGAAAGTATGGGGGGCATCTATGCCTAACTGCCTAATTAATTGTGTGCCTTGTAGATTCATTGTATGCCAAAATTTTAAGGAAATAAAAAGAATTTTCCCCTCTCAAAGAATTGGAATAAAAGTGTTGGCATTATTGCACAAGGCACATGTTTGAGTCTAAATTATGGGAGTGTCCGAGTATGACAAGCTGTCACCCATATGGGTACCCTAAACTGCAGGGTATGGCTTTAAATTTGGTGTTAGGTTTGCCATGTTAGGAAGTATTTTTAAAGGTTGTTTATGCTGATATTTTATTAATTTCTTCCATGTCATAATATAATTGGCCCTTTTTCATTCACATCTATCCACCATTGCAACCCCATATTTTCTTGTAAAAGAGAACTTTTTTTTAATTTAATTTAAACCACGTGTGCATTTGAGTATCTGATTCAATAATTAGTGTATGTATGTGTATAATTTCTAATTAAGAAAACAAATTAATTCGATCCCTATTCTCTTATTGAGAAAAATGAAAAACAAATTGATCATGTTATGAATTACATTGAGTTTTAAATTGTAAACTTTACGAGATTAATTAAAGACTAGTAATTCACAAAATAATGAAAGGAGTTTTAGATATGAGGATCGTACTAACAAGCAAGGAACACCAAGATGGATAAACTTATTAAAAAGTTGTAGGGAAGGGCTTGGAGGTTTGAGCATTATCATCAAAGCACTAGAACATTCTAGTGGGGATCGAGCTTGAGCCTTTAGCATGATAGATATTCTATGTTAACAAAAAGATATATGGTATAAAATTGAAGAGGAGAGATGCGAATTTAAGATTGATATATTTATATACGATTCCAAATTTTGATGATTACTCAATTCGCCACAAGTTTATTAATTCCGACAATGTAAATAGCCTTTGAAGTTCAACTGATCAAATCCCAAAGACCCAAACTACAAGCTCTCTCAATGTTTTTGTCACGAATCCGAAATGACTTGACTTTCTTGAAGATAATTTGATTCAACCTGAAATTGATATTCAATTACTAATTTTTAAGATTTAGTGATTATTTGTTGTAGAGTTTTTTTTTTCTTTTGAAAGGCAAAGGTAAGAAGTATTCAATTGAAGAAAGAAAGGCACACTAAAGTGCAAAATACAAGGACCAAATCAATGACACCAGCCACCAAAACAGTCCAGCTCAAGAAAGGCACGCTAACTGTTAACTGTTAAGGTTTTGCAACTAGATCTATTAATTATTGGCATAAATGCCATTTTGCACCTTTAAGTTTGTACGAATTGTCACTTTGCACTCAATTTTTTTATTTTGACCAAAATGCACACTAAAGTTTTATTTTTGTGCCACTTTGCACCCTCCGTCACGGTAGGACAAACGACTCTATCACTGTGTCCGACGTGATATGCCACATGTACCAAAAAGTGACATGTGGCACGCTACGTGTACCAAAAAAGTGACACATGTAATGCAGCCATGTGTACAAAAAAGTGACATGTGACACGCCACGTGTACCAAAAAGTGACACGTGGCATGCCACATGTTTCAAAAAGTGACACGTGGCATGCCACATGTACAAAAGGATACGTGTCACGTATCATTTTTGTCCACATGGCATGCCACGTCGGACGCCGTGACCGATCCGTTTTGTCCTATCGGACTAAGGGTGCAAAGTGGCACAAAAATAAAAGTTTAGGGTGCGTTTTGGTCAAAATAAAAAAGTTGGGTGCAAAGTGACAGTCCTTACAAACTTATGGGTGCAAAGTGGTATTTATGCCATTAATTATTATATCTCTCTAAGCATTGCCTTACAACCCTATTATATATATACCACCATCAACATTATGTTAACAAAATTATCAAAACGCACCGACAAGTGATTTGTTGAGATGGTAAACAGTCTCTACCCCAATAATACTGAGAATACAAGTTTGATCCCATGAAAGTCCATTTATTGGGAAGACTTAAATCTTTATGCTCTCGATTCGAAAGAGATTAGTCATACATTCGATGGAGGTTAGAACAGCCTTGGTTAAAAAAAAAACACATTACCACACAACTTATCTTTTCATTAAAAAAAACTAATTAGTTAACACAAATCTCTACCAAATCCATCTTCAAAGAAATGTCAAACTTTACATCCATTTTTCTTAATGATCCTAATTAAGCTTTCATCCCTTGCTTAATTTGACCCTCAAGCCCATATCCAGAAGCAAGTTCCCCAAGTCAAAACTCTTGCTCAACTCCAAAGAAAGGAATAATTTGGCTGATAATTTAATTCCTTTTGGCCTTTAACTTTTCTATACTAGAACTAGAATGCTTCAAAAATCCATATTTTAGTCAAAAATTTTATTATGCTTATGAAAACTTTACGTGTAAATCCTTTTCCTTCAAGCATACAATTGTTCAATTAAATTAAAGAATTAATGAAGGATCCATAACACGTAAGTCTTGATTTCGAAATATCCATAGCATGTAAGTCTTAATTTAGATGTGGTAGGTTTATAATTAGTTTTGTTCGAGTCAAGTCAACTCACTGAACTGAGATTAAGAAATACTTATAATTTGAACTTGAGACATTTTATTTTTTATTTTTTGTAAAAAAAAAAAACAAACTCGAGATCTTGATTAAAAAGAATAAGTACTGTGTTCGGGTTTTAATTGACTAAGCACTAATGAATTACTTGTACATGATCATTTTAACATTATTAAGCTCGTTTAGTAAACCCAAGCCCCAATTCTATAAAAATCAAACTTGTCCTACCCAAAACTGTTCAAAATGAACAACCTCAAATTCAGGCCCAAATTAGAACCCAATTGTGAGCAACCCCCAATTCATGATTGCCCGAAAAGAAAAAGAAAACATCAAATTCAGGCCCAAATTAGAACCCAATATTGAGCAAATCAAATGCGCCGAATTGAGACCAAAGGCTTAAACCCCTTTAAGCTTCAAAGCTCCTCTTAAACCATAAAAATCACACCACAGAGCAACCATGGAAGTTCTTCACAGATTCTCATTTCGTCTATTACCAGCAACTCGCAGCCTGAATCTAACTAAATTATCCCCGTTATATCTTTCAACCCGAATACCCATTTATGGACCCGCATTCCCAAACCAGACCCTCCAATTCACTTCCCGGAGACCCCTCTCTTCCTCTTCAGTTGCCAAAGCAGGTTGGTTTCTGGGTCTTGGAGATAAGAAGAAAACGAGCTTGCCTGACATAGTTAAAGCGGGTGACCCGGTTTTGCACGAACCGGCCAAGGAGGTTAATCCGGATGAAATTGGGTCGGAGCGGATACAGAAGATAATTGATGATATGATTCGGGCTATGAGGTTGGCCCCTGGCGTTGGTCTTGCTGCTCCTCAGATTGGAGTTCCATTGAGAGTTAGTATTTAAACTTTTTCAATAATTATTACATATTTAATTATAATTGTTGAAGCTCTGTTTCTTTGTTCCTTTCTGGGTTTAGGATTTTAGCTCTGTTTGATCATTCTTTTGCTTGCATTTAGCTTCAGAAGAAACAAAACTTAAATTGAGAATTTAAAGTTATAACATTTTAAATAACAAAAAAAGAAGCCTCAAGGGAATAGTTGCTATTGTATTCTATAGCTTAAGTTTAACTTGTACCTTTTCAACCAATTCTTGATAACAATGAGTTTTATGGTATCTTACAAGGTTAGAGCTTTGTTTGATGTTTTGTAGATCATTGTGTTAGAGGATACAGCAGAATATATTAGTTATGCGCCTAAAGAAGAGATCAAAGCACAAGATAGACGGCCTTTTGATCTTCTGGTATGTTAGTCGGTATATTATAATGGAGAACATTTGAAAATTGAAATGATGTTTGTAGTGTTGCTGATTTGCATTCAAGAGTTTTCACTTTACTATTAAGATTTGTTAGTTTTCTTGAGTTAGGTTATTGTAAATCCGAAGCTTAAAAAGAAGAGCAGTAGGAGTGCACTCTTTTTCGAAGGTTGCTTAAGGTAAGATGCTAATGGTGAATTTCTAAAGTCTACGTATTTTAAGCATTGCTTTTGCTTCTCTCAACTTGTCTCAATTAATCTATCACTGATATCTATTACATTGTTCATTCCGTTGAGGGCGTTTTGGTGGATGAGAATTTTGAAGGATTTGCTTCCTGACCATATTCCCCCTACCCCTTTCATTTCTCCTTTTATTAAGTTCTCAAAGCAAACACTATTTACTGACTCCAAGATCATCTTAGCATACACCCAGAGAGAAAGAAATCATGTTTCTATTTGATGTAGTTCTTGAACTGTGCTTGGACAAATTTTTTATGGACTTAAAAGGTGGCATCATCAATTTAGTACTCTCTTTTTTCGGTGTCATACCCTAAAGATTATGGATTTATGGTATTATTAAGAATGTAGCTCATCTTAAATGTCATTAGGAATGTCTCACAGAGTGACCAAATTTAATATTGTGAACGGGAGAAAGTCATTGATAGTAAACATAGACTGTCTGAAATGTGCTTTATTGGTTTCTACAAGACATCAAATTAGTTTATTTGGTCAGATCACCGTACTCTTTACCTGAAATATGATGCGCCAAGGTGCAAGCAAATGTAACATCTAAAAACCCCAGTTTCTACTCTCTTGTTTGCTCCAATGGGAGAAAACAGCTGAAATTTTAAATGCTTGGTGATCTAAGAATAATTTATTAATGGTATAAAATTGTTAATGCATGGTTGCACCATTTAAAAGAACTTGAAAGTTACCAATTGTGAGGCACATAAATATGTTGGTGACATGTTCAATATTTCAGTTAGAACCTAGGTATCCTTGGAAAGACTTAAATTCTTTCTGGTTTTAATCTCATCTCGTTTACCTTTCTGCCAATTTGCAGTGTTGATGGATTTAGAGCAGTTGTGGAGCGACATCTTGATGTTGAGGTCACAGGCTTTGGTCGTGATGGCCAGCCTATCAAAGTTGATGCTTCAGGCTGGCAGGCACGCATTCTGCAGCATGAGTGTGATCATTTGGAGGGAACACTATATGTAGATAAGATGGTTCCAAGAACCTTCAGAACTGTTGAAAATTTGGACCTGCCTCTTGCTGAGGGGTGTCCAAAACTTGGTGCTCGGTAACTCTTCTACACAGCAATCAAGGCCAAGGATACACTAGAGAAGAAGACGTGAAAACTAATTTAAAAGGCTTGGAAGTAGTGTACATGCTATTTGGTATAATACCTCTCAATTTATTTGGCAGCATCAGAGGTCAACCTTGGAGTTCTTCTTTTAGCGAAATGCTGAGTCTATTCATTTTATGGCATTATCAAAATTTGGGTTTTCAGTTGTTACTGTAGTGCAGGATAATTCAAAGTCTCTGTTAGCATGCAATGCTGCTTCTGCTCAATTTGGTTTTTATTATTTTCTATGTGAAGTTTAGTAAGAGTTCCTTTCTAGATGCTAAGGTGGCCTCCATATTGTAACTTTATCGAATCTTCACATCCTCTGCAACTAGTTATGTTTTAATCAATAAAAATGGAGTGTTTGCTTTTGCCTATACTGTGATGAACTGGTTCTGTTGCTGCATAGTCAATTTGCCTCTGGAATTGTATTCTTCAGAGCTGGGAAATTTTTACTCATTACATTAAAGGAGAAACTGTTAATGCAGTAACTGTAATAATAACTTTCCTTTTAAGAGAATTCAGAAGTTGCCCGCTTGAATATTCCATTACAACTTTAAGCAATGTTTTATTGAGACCAAAATGCAGATATGTACAATAAGTTGGCAGCATGAAGGTTAATCACCTTCAAAATAATAAACAATATAACTCCAACCGCCCACCCAAGTTACTTGCATAGTTACAATCTTTACTGAGCCTTTGCAAAATAGGCCATCCCTCGGTACAATAGCATAATCAAATTTGCTAAGCTGCTTTCGACATATATAACTTCAAATGGGGAAAAAGTACTTCGCAAGATCTCAATGGAATATTATTAGGCTATTTTGTCAGGATATTCGTATGTTTGTAATTTACCTCCATTGCGGCGGCGGCAGTTTCCATAAGCTCTTTACTACTAGGTGGGTAGTCTTGTCATAGAGAAATATGTGGAACATCCACAGAATGTTTCGAGAGCTTTAAGAGATAAGAAGCCCTGCAGCAGAGCTCCAGGATTCTCCCTCTCTGGTTCCAGCATGGTTGAGAAAAAGTTTCACAATTATTCAGAAAGCCACAGCCAAACCAACCTTCTGCTTAATGAAGCTGTCAGTGCATATTAGGCACGGAGGGGGCCGCACGAGACCTGAACTTGAGCCATAAGCTTCCCAACAAAATGATTTAGTAATTCCTCCAGTGTAAGACTCAAGTCGAATATCTTCCAAATACAACCCTTCACATGGAAAGCTATCGCTGCAAGCAAATTTTATTGCTTCCTCTGTAGCTGAAGTTCCCTTAATGTGCACAAAGGATATATTGTCCACTTTAACATTCAGTGTCTGCATTCCATCAGATTAACAGTTGTCATAATTACCATTGTGTGAATCTAAGATCTTAAACATTGATCATGAAAAATTCTTCTGGCACTGACATTCAGAGATGACAATAAATGGCAATGAGTAATTCCGTAGACTGTTCTAAAGCATACCAAATAATGACCAGAACTCACTCATTCTAGTGGCAGATTTATGTTTAAGGCCAAAGGAGGCTTAGCACTGCTGTGCCCAAAGCAAATCTCGCATATGTGCTCTTTCATGCTATATACAATTCTTAAATATAAGCTCTCCATTCACTCATCATTGCCCACCCCACCAAAACAAAAACACAAGTAAGGGTAGGCCTATTAGACACTTTGCCTATTCCAATGATACTTCTATCCTCCAAATCCATTTTTTCTCAAACCAAAATACATTCAGATATTAGGATGTTAAAAAGGTTATATTGTACTTTGTCTTCCATACAGTTACCCTTTACCTCGATCATCTTAACACAAAAGAAAATAAAGGCGGGAAAAACTCAATTAGAAGTATCAAAGCCTAGAGAACTTTAATGTTTCTTTCGAGCATCAGTATGAATTTCTTTTCTGGGCTCAAGCATAATAAAGAATACATACCTGGTTTGCACATGGCAGATTTGAGTCACAGTAATATTGATCAATTATAATTGGATATGATACATTCTCCATCAACACATTCTGGAATTTCATATTGGCAGCATAACCACTTCCACCCTGGCAAAGCCATAATAAAACACAGATTTATCAAGCGTTAATTCCCTAGTCAGTACTCACATTTCCTACACACATGCACATGACATGAGACAAGAATATGAATGGGAACTTGGGGCTACCTGCCATGTTTTGATCCGTACTCCATTCTCAGTGTTGGAAATGAAAGCTCCATCAACAAATACATTATGCACCTGTGCCCATGACTTTGATTTTCCCAAGCTTCCAATGCTAATGGGTGCATATCAAAGTCAATTAACCTACTCATGTTACTCCTAATCTTAACCAGTCTGAAATTGGTTTTACCTTATACCATGGCCAGGACCACAAAAAATGTTTCTGATTTGGATGCGGGAAGAATTGCTGACTATTGAAACACAATCATCTCCTGAAAGAATATTTCAAGTAAAGAATCAACATAAGAAATTCCAACAAATGTAATCTTGAAATGACAGTGTAGTATTGAACAGCAGAAGAGAATACAGAACCAACCTGTTCTCACAATGCTATCCTTGACTTCGACACCACGGGATGCACTGATATGAATTCCATCAGTATTGGGACTAGTAGCAGGTGCTATCACTTTAAGATTGGATACTGTAACCCTTAGGCAATTAGTAAAAGCTATGTGCATCTGTTGACTATTGACGACTATAAGATTGTGAACTTTCAGGTTCTTGCACTTATGGAAAGTCAAAGCCTGCATTTCATTTGTTATATTGCATTAAGCATATAATGATTAGGAGATGATAACATTCCCAGAGACATTAGGCAAAAGAGGATAAGTGGAACTAACTATCATTGCTCAAATGAGAATGCAGGACGTACATTTGGTGCATGCCGACAAGGCTGCAATAAAAGAAATTGAAGAGACTTTAAGTATGGTTTATAGAAATTGCAGAAATGAACATAGAGTCAAAATTAGAAACAGCAGTACCATTGTTTTATTTCTTTTGCATGACCGTGCCCACCATTCCTGTCCCATCCCATTGACAGTCCCTCCCCCATCTACACGCAGGTGGTTCACCTGATGGAAATAAAGCCACTTGCGAGGATTCAAACCATCCCAGACATCAGGATCTTTGGGAGCAACAATGGTGCCGGAGATCTATCAAAACACAACTCCAAGTAATGATCAGAAGGGATGTACTGTAAGACAGAGACATCACAGAAAAGAAAATCTATTGTAAATTTGAATGATATCTCTCTTTGTAGCTTACCATCAAGGTAACCCTTGATTTGCAAGGCCCACCAAGTTCAACAGGGCGAACCAGATAAGTATGTCCAGCTGGTATTAAAATCCTTGTTCGGACTGGGAAAGAGCATGCTATCTTCCAGGCATGTTCAAAAGCCTAAACACATGGAAGTATTATTATATTAGAAAAGAAAACAATTTTATGTGTATCTAATTGGTTCAATTAACAATTAACATGACAGCTTCCTACTTCCTAGCACACCCAGATTCCACAGAATTCTTCAGCACTAAATTGCTAATTTAAAGTTGCAAGTTATTGCTGTAAACCAAACTTTAGGAAGAAAAAAGCAGAATCTTTGCATACAAATGGCTTTCTTTGGTGAATTAAAACATAGGAAAAATAAAATAGGGCCCTTAAACATCATAAATTGCTCTACAGATGAAGTAAGTTAGCTGAGTTGATTATTCAGGACTCATTTTTTGAGAATTTCTCCAACTAAATTGTCAAAAGAGTTAATTTTCACCTACATTATGAACCAATCAATGAACACTCCTCAAAAACCAAAGCCTAGAAAAATATCACACCTTCATTTCCCAAATTGCATATTCAAAAATTTTCCAAAACATAGTAACTTTATACTTGAATTTCTGACTATAATCAATAAATTCTACTACTAATCAATGGTATCAATCAAATGGGTAGCCATTTAACTCACAAATAATCCTCACACAGGCATCAGAAAATTAGTTACTAATGAAACTATACACCATTGCTAAACTGGGAAAAAGGAATTACTGAAAACAAAAGGACATGAAAGAGATTACCTTGGTATCATCATGGTGACCATCTCCTTTGGCACCGAAATCACCGACAGACAAAACCCGTTTAGCTCTGGTTTTGGTTCTTGGTGACCCAGATCGTGGGAGCTGTAATAGTGACTCAAAACCTTGTGCATGTACTGCAAACTTGGGACACATTAATATACAGAAAAAGTAAATGAGAGAACAAAAATGATGCATTTTGAACAAGAACACAAGAATCCCAGATTTTTCATGTTCTGTTACAAAAACATTGGAAAAGAAAGCACTAAAACTAGGAAACTTCAGAGTATGTAATGTCCGGTTTTCTTCACTATAAATAGATTCTCCTTTGGGCTTTCTTTTTACTAGTTTGCTTGCTGCCCTTCCTAAATTTTGGAAGTAGCTTTGCGGCAGCTGGCGTCTTGGCGACAAATAAAATGTGGGTTATGGGCCGAAAACTGCGTCGGTTTGATCCAAAATAAAAAAAAAGGAAGAAAGAAAGGATATTTTAGTGGTGTCTCCATCTCAATATTATTATTTCTTTGAATTCAAGAAAAAAAATATAACATTAATTGTTTAAAACTTTTCATAAATTATATCTGAAAAGGAGCATGAAAGCAGTGTAATTTTCATTGGCATATATTCCAAATTTTATAGAAAAAAGAAATTGGCATATTAATATGCATGAATGAAAGCAGTTTGGGTTTGCTACTTTGCTTTTATCAATTTAATTTTTATATAAAAAATATGAAATTGGAGCGATTTGGTTCGCTTTTTGCTTCAACTTCAAATTTCAAGAATATAGGGAAGGGTGCCGAACGGTAAAGGTTTTTTTTTTTTAAGAAAAGGAAAGGTAGGGCCGATCGATGGGCTTTGTATTTGGGTCTCAAATTTTTAAAGAGATACAAATGAGCGGGGCCAAGGCTTTTTTGTTTCAATTTTCAATTTTCAAAATATTGAAACGTTTTTGTCAGATGGAGTGGTTGTGTTTTATAATGGCCACTGCCACGCGCTTTTGTATTGCCATTCTGCTGTATTTTATTTTCTAGGGTTCCGTCTCTTTTAGATGTAAAAATTGGGGTTTATTTTTCTCTCTCTTCTTCACTTCTTCTTCTCCACATTTCTAACAGAGCTCTTGCTCTTTCTAGAACCAGCGGCTGTTCGTCTTCCGTCCGACTTGAGGTTGATTTTTCCGTGAGTTCCTCTTCCTTGTTGCTTCATTAATTTCGTCACTTCCTTTTATTATGTTTTTTTTTGCTCATTCTGCAAATTTCTTGAGTGCTTTGTATCTTTTTCCTGCCGAGCTGCTTGTTCATCTCCGTCAATTCTAGCTGTTTGTCTCCTATTTGATTATGCTCTGCTTTGATCGGATTATTCGGGTTTTCCTCTGCCTCTTTGTTTTCACGTTTTTTTTTTAATAAATATATAAATAAATATCTCTATATATATATATATATTAATATATTTTTTTTATATATATTTCTGCTTTAATTTTCTAATTTCTTCTCTGCTTTTGATAATCCTTTTTGTCGATTGATTGATTAGGACAGGCCGATTGATTGCGGTTATTTGCGACTCTCGTTTCTTTGTCTAAGACCGTTCGGCATTTCATCATCAACCATTAGGCCAGTTCCTTTCGTCCGCTCTTGGTAAGTCCGTGAGCACCATTTGTCTTGTATAAATTATTTGAACAAGGATGTCTGAATCCATTGGGCAGCATCGATCGCCGGATGAGGTTGGAACTTCTGTGGAAGAGAATGTGGAGCACCATTCGCCTGTTGACCACTCATCCGAGCCCACTAATGTTCATTCCGATGGTGATGGTGGCGAGGATGATGGCGGAGGGGGTGAAGATGACAATGAGGGAAATGAAGGCAATAGTGAGGAAGCCGAGTGTTCTTCTGATGATGATGATGTTGAGATCAATATGGATCCTAAACAACCCAAGGAACTTATTGAGGAAGCGATTGGTCAGTATGATGAACGATGCAAGAGGAAGTTTGGCGATTGTTCGAACTACCGTACACGTTTTCTTCCTTCTGCCGCAAATGATGTTGGTTTGGTCCAGTATAAGTGCATGTGCCAAGCCGGGTTGTGTAGTGGTGCTCACGGCTTCCAAGTCTTCAACTGTAGTAAGGATGATCGAGCGTACAACATTCATTGTTGGGGTCGACAAGCTTTCTTCTACAAGCTCATGTTTGATTATGGGTTCCGGTTGCCTGCTCATCCATTCATCAAGCAATTCCTTGATTTCTATGGGGTTGCTGCTTCCCAATTTGTTCCCAACACTTGGAAGATAGTTATCTCTTACCTAGTGATTTCTATATATAAGGGTTGGAAGCCTTCTATGTCCACCATTCGGTGCCTTTTTCAAGTGCAAAAGAGAGGCTTGGGGTGGTATACTTTGCAAGCTCGGCAAGGAAGAAAGAATAAGCTCAAAGGTCCCGAAAGCAACCGCAAGTGGAAATCGGATTTTGTTGGTATTGAAGTAAGCCAAGGAACCGATTGGAGTGTTCCCGTGCAGTGGCGGTCGGTCAGGGTCGAGGATAAAAATGAATATAAGAGTTTGGTTCTCTCTGAGGAAGAGCAAGAGCAAATTTTGTATATGCAGAACCATAATCACACAGTTGAGGATTTGTGTCATCGCACTCGGTTGTACTTGTGCTTGCTTGCTCCTGCTCCTGACTTTCTTGAGGATTTTAGATTCAACAAAGGTCCAAAGAAGTATTCCTTGGAGCCCGTAGGTCCTCTGGTGTTTGGCAGTGTTCCGATGATAATAAATGGTCGAGGGGATGACGGCCTAGACCTCATGATTCCCAAGTCCGAGGGAAATTATTATGTGTACAACTTAATTGATGGGGAACGCGTTTTAGAGCCGAACATCGAGCCTCCTATGTTTTCTCCCGAGGACTTTTCATCCGAGACAGCAGTTGGTAAGAATTTGGTGCTTCTTGCTACTTTGGCACAAACATTCGGCAAAGTCAAGACCCCTCCTCCGGCGATTGACGGTAGTAATGGAGACGGAATCAGCTTTTTACAGTTGTTTTTATTGTTTAGTGGTGTCTCTGCGTCGTTCGGTGAGGGGTTGCTTCTGCCGACCCTCCCAATGACTTTGGAGTAATTTTTTTTTTCTTAGAAATTTTGTGATTTTGAGACTAACTTGTGTATTTTATTTTGTGGAACAGCTGAAGAAGAGATGGATCCTGCCGCTAAAAAAGCTTCCGCCGCTGCGAAAGCTTTCATGGAGGCGAAGTTTCAAGAAAAGAACCAGTCGAAGAAGCGTCCAGCGCCGACTAAGCCTCCTCCTACTACTCCTGCTCAAAAGAAAGCCAACACAAGGACGGACGTTGTGGTAGTCGTGCATCCTCCAGTGCAAGTGGTGTCCACTTCAAAGGGAGCACCTCGGGGTAGCACCTCTTGCACTGGGGACTCTTCCAAGAGCACCCCTCGTCGTGATGATCGACCAATCACTCGTAAGCATGCCGCAGTGCCTACGGGTCAAAAAGCTGTGGATTTCCTCGCGGACCTTATGGAAAGGAGTCTAAAGCCGTCAGTGAAAGAGGACGTGGAGCTTGTGAAGCGTCTTTCGAACGAGGAGCGAGCGGCAGGCCTACTTGCATGTGTTAATCAGGTTTGTTCTTTTTTTATGGCGATGATCATTTGGCATTTCTTTCCTTTTGATATTTCTTGACACTTTTTTTTTGTTTTTTTAATAGGTTTGCGTCTTTGCCCACCAACTGTTAGAGCCCTACCGTCCTTCTCTCTTGAGGAAGGACAAGAAGTTGGTAGATCTATTGGACGAGTCCACTCCCACTACTTGTGCAAAGGAGGCCCGAGAGCTTCGAGAGAATGTCATTCATTATAAAAGGGGGCAAGATGAGACCGCCAGAGACTTGGATACCCTGAGGATGCAGCACTCGGCGCTACAGAAGTCCTTTGACGACCTTGATGCTCAACATCAAAGTATTCTCGAGTCCTTGAAGTCAGAGAGTAGTCTTCGTCAAAAAGAGAAAGGTGACTTCGAGGTTTACAAGATTCAGAAGGAGACGGAGGTGAATGACTTGAAAGTAAGTTATTCTCCCCCTTTTTTTTTTACCGATCGGCGTTGTTTTGTTTTAATTGTTTTGTTATTGCAGGTGCTCTTGGATGAAACCAAGCTTATGTGTGATGCCCTTGCTACTGAAGGTGTAAATTTTGCCAATTCTAAAGTTGCTGAAGTCTTGGCTAAAATCAAGGAGCGACACCCCAAGCTAGATCTGAGTGAGTGTTAAGGATGCCAGTGCTCGTGCTAATCTTGAGGTCGCCTAGGTGACCGGGAGCGATCGTCCTGATGCTGCGGCTTCTGGTGAGCCTACTATCATCCCAAATTATGATGCTCTCTTTGCTGATTTAAATGCTGATTTTATTCGGAACGTTGACATTGAGCGCCATACTTGAGAAATTTGCTCTATTTTCTTGCTTTTTATCTGCCATAGTTGAGAAATTTGCTTGCAACTTTCCTGAATTGATGAACTATCTCTTGACTGCACTTTGAGCTACATGACATGTACCATCTTACCTGATATGTTACTGTTTCTATGCTGCAAAAGTATGCTTCTTATGTGACCTTAGGAATACATGGTAAAATGGTATGTGAAAGTGTTGAAATGTTGCTAAAATGGGATGAGAATATTTGTGTAGTGATTAGGATGCCAAGTTTTTCTTTCCCCCTTTTTTTCATGCTGGAAAGTGTTGTATAACCAAGTTGCTGCATGGACGATGATCTTCAAGTTGCTGCATGGATGTTGATCTTCAAGTTGCTACATGGATGATGATCTTCAAGTTGCTGCAAGTGCATGGCTGAATTTGTTGGCTTGTTGCTTTGATGTGGTCTTGCTTTATAGCTTATGCTTAGGCCTTAGAGTATATAATTAGATTGGTTGCAAAGTTCAAACTATGAAACTAGCAAATTGCAAATGTTACAATTTACATGCATGCTACAGAGTACAGCCTATCCCTGCCTGCTTGAAATTTTTGCAGGTTTTTTTGTAAGTGTTTTTGTGAGGTAGTAGCTAAGCCTAACTTAGCTTAGGGTTTAGGGTATTGGAAATGCAAACAGCAAATATATTTGAATTGTATAGGCTAATTTTTTGTAAACGGCAATTGACCATTGAAACTTAACCAAGGTATTTTATTTACATTGGTGGTTCTAAAAACAAATAGGTGTTGGCTGTCGGTTTCGGTTCGAACACAACCGAATATCTTTGGTTTTCATCGATTCTCATATAGTTCAGTTTATGTTTCGGTCTCTATTTTTGTATGTCGATTAAGTCGGTTAAATTTGAAAACCGACCTGAGAAACCGTAACTGACCGTTTGCAAACCCCCTATTGAGCGGACTATCGTGCGAGTTACACGTGCTCAGCGAAGCACCCGTGCGAGCTGCCACGTCATAGACTACTTGCTGGTCTTGGGCCGCTAGGCCCTATCTTGAGTGAGTGTTTTGGGCGGCTGCTGGTTTGCGGCGGCTTTATAAAGTAATTGTGTCATGCTCAACATGCAATAAACGAATTTGCATGAATAGTCTTAATTGTGTAAATGTATATTTTTCCAAACAATATGTATGCATGTGTTCATCAATCAAAACGAGCAAAAAATGATTTCATGAGTAAAAATATACAGAATATATATATATGCATGTAAATTTTTGAAACCGGGGATTTTATTATATATACAGAATATATATAGATTGAATTTGGATTTAAATTAAATTATTTTAATGATCCCTCTTCTAAGTAAGTTTAATGTATGCATGTAATTATTTTAAGGAGTTTACAATGGCATAGCGAAACCTAAATAAATGGGCGTCCTTGTCTTTGAGGATTAATTCTAATTAACTTTTTAAGAGTTCCATACTAGCTTGTTTTAATGGTCTAATATGACTAATTAATTAAGATCATTTAAGGAAGTACTAAAGCATATTAAGGATTTAAAAAGTTAAATAAAAATATTTCTAATAATTCAAAAGTGAAAAATATGATACGAAAAATTAATATGTAAAGGATTTCAATGATTAATAGGATTACCCCCACCATGGAGATCTTATTTGTACATTATTCATTTCAAACAAGAAAACAAAATAATATTGAAATTAATTAATTAGGGGGTGCAGTGGCCTCGACGGCCATCTTCAGTCCAGCGGCACACACTTCACTTTCACTATCGATGAAATAAGTAGTTCCAAAGTTAAGCTGAATTGTATCATCCCCTGAATCAAACACTTTGTATCCTTCGCCCACCGTGCATGAATTAAACCCTGCTTGCTTCACCACTGCCACATCGAATCTTTGATCATCTTATTTGAAACCTACATTATAATAACAACAATCATAAATATATTTTTGTATATAAACTCATATATGATATATATGAAACAAGAATTTTAAAATTTGTATATACGGAGTCGGTCGCCGGTGTGGAATTTTTTGCCGGTAGCCCAAGATTGCATGCTTATAGACAGGTCCAGCCTTCTGAATCTCCAACATTATACGTGACTGGTGTATAGGCCTCACCACCTTGAACGAGCAAAATGCAAATTATCATTGCTATTGCTACTGAAGAAATCATTCTAGTTATTCCCTTTCTCATCATTTCAATCGCTCCTGTAACAAAATTTTCGATATGATGATGATGATGAAACGAAAGAAGAATATAATAATTGATGTAAATTGTTCAGACATGTTAACATACCAAGTTATTTATAGTGGTGGACAAAGATTGTGCCCCTCGTAGGATATTATAAATAATTCCTCTCCCTCCATTTTCTGTCCCCCATCCACCAAATAATGACACGTGTTCTTTTTTAATTTCTAATGTTATTCCTTGTTTGTCTAATTAAATTAAATTTTACATTTTCATTCTAAAACCCTATGGGGGAATGTATTAAAATTTAGGACTAACCCTTATATTCGATTATTTATTTTTAATTTAGGGCTAAACCTGGTGATTAAGTGAGATTTTTATTTTATTTTCTTTTATTAATGTTATTTGATAAAACTTCAAACAAACAAAATGTAATACAAGGGACACGTGTCATGATTTGGTGGATGGGGACAAGGGGGAACAGAAAATGGGGGGAGAGGATTTCTATCCATAATTAGGAGGCAAAAAGTTACATTATGGCATATATATGGGGCCTAATTATGGTAAGATATCTGCTGCAGTGATCAGAGAGATTGGAGAGAGCAACAATTAACCATATATGGAGAGCAAATCCTTAACACTTATTCCTGATCATCGGATGTTTGGGTACCCTTGTTCCTTAACACTGATATATAATGGAAAATTCTAAACATCTAGAAAAATTGACCAGAATTTTGTCTCACATGATGTGTCATGTGGAGTCATCCCAAGTTTTGTAGCAAAACCCCACTAAAATAGTGGTGAGATCAATCTGCTGGACCAATAGTATAACAACACGTCATGAAGAACCAAATTTTGGGTCAATTTTTCCGGTCATGTAGCAAAACTCATATATAATTTAGGTATTTATCCATTGTATAGGTTAAGTGTGTGAAAAAGGAAAAGGACCTGAAAACAGCCCTACAAAATTCTTAATCAGCAAAGGAACCTTTTGTAAAGAAAAAGTTTACCAGCAATTAGCCAAGCTTTTGAACCATTAAGGAAAATGTTTACTCCCTTAAATTTTTTGAGTCATAGTGTTTAGAAATTAGAATTCATCAAATGGCTCAAGAAATACAAAATTTTGCATGTCTCCACGATGTATAGTTGATCAAATTTCAATCATATAGCAAATTTTTTTTATTATTATTTTCGATAGAATAGCTTCAAAATCATAATATTGGAGAACCAAAAATATAAAAACAACTCTCTTTTCTTTCTTTTTTTTCTTAAAAAAAAACGAGCCAGAAAGAAAAAAAAGTTAAAAGTCAATTGATACTTTCAGCCCAACCTTGCCTTATGATTGGGCTTGGCCCATAGATATCCCGTCCCGGACCAGATGCGTATGAGCCTAGTGTTAATGGGCCAGACATCGTGGACATAATTAATTAATTGATTCTCTTAATTATAATTTTGTAATTATCCAACTAAATGGAAATGAATTCACTATTTAATTTATAAATAAATGTGGCCATTATTATTTTCGGTCATACATAATTTCATCAAGTTTTGATTGATTTAATGAGCTCCAAGAAGCAAATAGTATATATAGGTTATGAAAAAAATTAACAAATTTGGTGCTAGGGATGAACAAGGTATAATTATATTTGATAATGCTAAAATTTAAATAAAATGAAGAACTATAGCATTTAACATTGATAAGACATAAGTTGGCATAAGTTAACGAATATAGTATATGTTCACATTTGAAGCTTCCAATACATTTCCAACTTGATGATCAATTGGCAAAGGTGTTCACATTTGGGGGCCATCAATTAGACCCACGAGTTTGGTTTGGTTATCTTTATATCATTCATCATGCAAACGCAATATATATAATCCTCTCTCATCACCAAAAAAAAAAGATTTTATTATATTATCAATGTTTATTTTATATATATATATATATTATATGTCATATGTGTATATGTACATGTATATGTTGATTGATGGGAGGCTACAATTAATTTCAATGAAGTTTTTTTTGAAGATCAAAATTTCAATGAAGGTTGACATAGAAGCTAATGGGATTGGTCCAATTGGGCGTGGACAATTAATGCGCAGCATTCAATTTCATTAATCAATATTCATGTCAATAGGGCTATATCTATATGCAAGCATGGAGAAATTATTAGATGGATCAGGTCTACCACGTCATCCATGATTCCGACCAATAAAATTGTTATTTTTTGGTATCCCATCCGGTATCCAGGGTTTTGCCCTGACTAATCCGGATCCGACCCGCGTCGCGCACCTGGTTATGCTGGGTGAGTCTCCCAACAGGGGCAGCTATAATAAAATTGTTATAAGTCAAATAAACGATCACTTAAATGAAAGTCTTATGAATCCGTAAATTTTGAGATGAGTTGGATGATTTGCTTTTTTACTTAAGGATTGAGTAATATATATAATCTATAATACTTTGAATTTATATTTCGAAATTGAAAGGACCCTAAACTATAATCGACCGTCCAATTTTGAGACCCTATAGTTGCAAGCTAGAAAGCTGAGCAAAAACCAACAGTAGGTGATGTATAGCTTTTATGAGAGAATCCAAGAGAGAGGAAGAAAACATAAATGAGGAAGAAAATGAAAGAGAAGAGAATGGAAACCTACTTCATTCCATTAATCATTAGTAGCTAAAGAGTTACATTCTTTTGTATATCTAAATTTGTAACTTACCATGTTAGAAAGCACAAGTTTTGTTGTTTACCCTTTTTTGGTGTATTCAAATTAATTGAACCGTTCAAAATTTCACATTTTTTCCTCACTTTTTCCCATCTCTAACTGTCTCATTAACATTTAGTAAAGTTGGTATAATAGTGACATATAATAAGTTGAGACTTGAGACATTTTATTAATTAAGGGTTGTAATTATGAAAATGCTTTTGAGAAAAAAAAATGACAAAACCCAATGACATTAGCATTTGACATTTAGCATTTAGCATCTCTTTGTGGGGGGATATATGGCTAAGAATTTTTTTCACTTTTGTATATTTGCCATTTGGGATAGGGTAGGGATGCCCTAATTGTCTTTTTCCATCGTTTTGGAGAAGAAGGTTGCCTAATTTTTGCACACGTGAGAGATGAGACAATGGAGTCTTAGTCTTAGGCAAGCAAACATCCCAACTCTCATCTCTCACTCTCTTTTCTTTTTTGGGGGTTTATCAAATTCAATAATTAGAGGTGGACATCATGTCAAAAAGAAAGAAAAAGTAGATATCCACTTGATTATTAGAGATTATTATTATTCTCCATAATTTTGCTTCTTAAGCAAAGCTTGTGATTTCTTATTTTTTATAATAAGATTAATTAATATAATAATAATTATCGATTACACTCATATTAAGTATTATATCGCATATTATAAGAAATACTAGGAAAAAAGAAACAAATAATCCACAAATTACTATATATTTACCAAATTAAATCTTTTATCTACTCTTAATTTATAGTTTAATACAAAGGATTGGTGTGTTAGAGCTTGTTTTGCTAGAATATACTATATATAAATAAAAATAAGATGCAAATATTACATCATACTCCTTTAACGCTCTTTAGATTTAAAAAATGATGGATGATGCCAAAAAAAGATTAAAAAAGGATGGATGAATATAATTTCAACCTCTTTTTGGGTATATTAGAAGGTATAGAAATTATAAGACATCAAGGAGCATGGCATGAAATATGGTCATCAGTTCATGCTCATTATTCTTCTATATAAAATTTATATAAAAAAATAGGCATACTTTTGAACTGTAAGAATCGGTTTTGGATACCAATTTCCATTAAGCTATTGTTCATCCAAGGATTGTGCTGATAATTATATTGTCTTTGGCGAATATACTTACTTCTGTTGATTCTAGATAATTCTAGAGAATGTGATATAACAAAGCATTAGCAATTTATAAATAAAATTTACTATTAAAATCAATATTCCTAATGCTTCTTTATCCACTTGTCCTAAATGCTTTGGGTATACATCTCTCATTTATTTAACTAATGTTGGGATCAATGACGAGATTACAAAGTGCATTTGTTGAGAAGACTTTAACGAATCAATAAAACATGAAATAAAATAATGTTGCAAACTTGTTAGGTAGTTAAGTTGGGTTCTAGCCCACCAACTCCTTTGTGAATCCTCAATTTCTTCATTTTTTTAAGAAAAATTAAGGTGTAGACTTCAGTGCTCCCGTTGTGGTACTCCCACTTTTGGATGTGACACTCCCAATGATTTCTGACCATTGGATTAAATTAAAGGTAAAAGAAGAAGTGGGAATTCAATAATTTCAAAGATTAACCTAAACTATAATCCCCAACCTGACCAGTGGGCCTTCTTAGGATGCCTAGTAACTTGGTTGAATTAAAAGGAAAAATTAATTTCAACTAAGAATTAGGTTTTGTTGTACTTCAACTTTAAATGTTTCAATTTCAAAGGCATCAACAAACAAAAACAGAGCAACCAGGTATTAGTAAAAGGGTCCACTCTTCCCTGTTTGATGATCCCTAAAATCCCTGAAATTCAATTTTTCTGCCAAATAAACACCAAAGAACAAAACAGGGGAAAAAGATTCCCTCCATTCACAAAATTCAGACAGAACAGAGATCCCCAACCAAACACCCCCAAGAACTTGAACCCTATTTTCAGTTGTGTAGTAAGTACAATATTCCCGTTGGAATAGAATCTTAAAAGAATCAAAAAGGAAGAAGAATAACAGAAAAATCTTTTGTTCTTATTCAGATAAATAAACAAAAGTGAAAAGTAGATCAAATCAATCCAACCCAAGATGCCAAAGATTATATATGCCTTGTTACTATGAGAATTAACAACAAAAAAAGAGTGTAAATCAAGATTTTGCCTTTTTTGTACATGTGAATAATAATACTTATTGTCTCCAATAAGAACCAAAATAAGAACATTTACAGATTGATTTTAATTACATCCATCACCACCACCCAAACAACAAAATTCTGAATGAAAACAAAGAAGAAAAACATTACTAGAATAGAAAGATCAAAACTTTAAAGACCAAATCCATAATTTGTTTTTTTCTTAAACTTAAACTTAATCTTAATCCCTCTAAGCAAACTAAAAAAAGAACATATATATGAATATACCAATACTAATACCCAGTACCCATCAAGTTCACCG
The DNA here is from genome assembly GCA_001974805.1 of Corchorus capsularis. Taxonomy (NCBI): domain Eukaryota; kingdom Viridiplantae; phylum Streptophyta; class Magnoliopsida; order Malvales; family Malvaceae; genus Corchorus; species Corchorus capsularis. The sequence continues at coordinate 63,245 of AWWV01014995.1, forward strand.
GAATTCCCTCCTCCGGTCACCGGAAAATACAAGGAATGAATTAAAAAAAAAACAACCCTATTTTGATCTACGCTTACCAGGCTTTTTCGTATGATTCTTATCTTGTTTCCTAAAAGCACTGCAAAACCCACAAGCTGAAATCTTTGGAGAAGGCGGGTCAATAGCAGGGGAAACTTTCCCAGTTCTGAATCCTCTTCTTTCACCGTTAGATCGGCTTCTTTCGATGGTGTTGATTGGGGCGATGTTAATTGTCGGCTTAACATCCTTAATAGCATCGATTTTGTCTTGTTTGTTGTTATTGTCTTCAACCTGTTGCTGCCCTTGCCCTTGTTCTTCTTGCTCTAGTTGCTGTTTGGTGTCTCCTTCTTGTTGCTCTGGTTTAATTTGGCTTAACTCTCCCAAAAGCTTGTCGTCCCAAACGATCCCTGAAGATCCTTGCCTTCTAAAAGACACTGCAGATCTTTGCAAACCAGCCATGGAAGAAAAATTGCAGAGTTGTGTCGCTTGGATCTTCTTCTCTTCTTTTTGCTTGTCTTCTTTTTTAATGGAAGTGTTTGATAAATTCCTACTTGGGCTGTAAATAACCCTTTATATATGGGAGAGAGTTAGAGTGAGAGAAGAGATAGAGAAATCTTGAAGATTTGATTAGGAAAAAGTCGTAATAAGGCAATTCAGTCAATTTTTCTACTTTTTTTTTTCCTATAAATATTTTAATTCTTTTTTTCCCTGTCAACTGTTTACCGTTTGAAGGAGGGATTTGGTTAAAATTATGAAAATTTTAATATTTTACCTAATCTGTAAAAAGTATATACTATATTTAACCAAAAAAAAGTATATTATAACATTAATCATGCAAAATTATGGAAAGTATTAGTAGTAATTTAATTTTTGTTGAATTTTTTTAATTATTTTTATTTAAAGATGTAACTTTATTACATGCCCTTAATCATCAAAGATCATTAAACCTTCTAAGCAAAGGGTAGCAATAATTAATTTTACAAGTGTTTTTTTGGCTAAAATGCTTAATCAAAACTCATAGAGACACCTTTTTGAAAATTTATATAAAGTAGTATTTTATAATTTTTATTGCTGATTAGAATTTTTTTTTGGAAGAATTATAGTATTTTAGACTATTTATTGCTAATTAGACTATTTGAATGTTCATTATAGTGTTAATCAAGACAACTAGACAAGTGAGAATTATATATGTAGCTATGCATTTTAAAATTTTCAATTTCATAATAATAATGTTGATTATCAATAGCTTAGCTCTCTCATAAGTAAACTATAGATAATTATGGAGAATTTAAGGGTTGTTATTACTTAATTTTAGGTCCTTAATTAACTCTATATATTAGATTGAATAGATCATATGAGAGATTTTATATATTTTCCTAGAGAGAATCTGGAATTCTTGATCACATAGAATAATTTGGGGCAATCTCAACCTAAATAAAAACCTACCGTATCTTAGTATCTTGCTTTTCACCTTTTTCTTGTTTATATTTTTTTTTGAGGTAATTTTTCTTGTTTATATTTTAATTTTGTTAACATTTATGGAAAAATTGACCTATTTTTATGGAAAGAAAGAATATAAAAGAGCATGAGTTTAGAACCTGTTTCTGTTTTCTGTTTTTTGTTGCCAAATTTCTGTTTTTAGAAAGAAAAAAAAATCAGTGAAAATATGTTTGGCAAAGTGTTTTTGTTTTCAAAAATTTTGGAAACAAAACCAATGTTTTGGAAAGAAGTGGAAGTAAGAATTTTGTGTTTTCATATTTTTCCAAAACACTTCCGAAACACAGAAATACATTGATTAACAGTAACTCACAAACTTTTTCACTATTTTTTAAAAACTTTTTTATTTAAAAACATACAAACAAATTGTATATCAAAACATGTTTTTGTTTTCAAAAAATTGACAATACAACAAAAACAAAAAACAGAAAAACGAAAACGATGTCAAACGACCCCTTACTTTTTCTCTTATATTTTTGTTTTTGGTATAAAAATCATATGATTATTACTTAATACTTACCTTCACACTAATTAACTTTTCGGGGGTACAATATTACTGCTACCATGAATGGAAATATATACAGTCAAAAGTCTCTATGTACTAAGTGCCTGTTTGGTGCATCGTTTGGGGTCGATTGGATCGGTTAGTGGCCCAAACGGCCTACCAAACACTTTTTTACGGTGGGTTCAGTTGGTCTCCATTAAACACATATTTTACAATCACCGAGAATATTCTCATCTGTATAGTAACAAATCTAACACGTACAGTAACCAATTTTACTCTCACCGAACCAATCTCACAAGTGTACCAAACAGACCTAAGTGGGATACCAACTCGACAAATCTATCCCCAATTCCCCATGTTTATAAGTTATGGCACATTGTTAATGCTTAGCATTGTTTTATTCTTTTTGCACAAAAATGGTGTAATAAACAATAATATAGTAATTTTTTTCGTCTAAAAAAAAATGCAACAATAATTTTTTTCATCTATATCCATCTATCTATCTATTTATATATTTTTCCTTTTTTCTTGAAGATGGAAACCAATTTACACATTATCAGATGTTTTAGTGAGTTCTAATCATATTGTTCGAATGCGAAATGGAACGGAGTCATTCGATAAATAAGTAATAGAATAATGGAGATAAGAGTAGTTTACGAATTAAAACTTAAAAGAATTAATTTAGCTACTTCCCATAAGTTATAACAGTATATTCCCTCAGTTCCTAATTAGATATCCACTCTTAGTCAACAAACACTAAACTTTGACCATTGTTTATAAAAAAAATGTAAAATTTAATTTAAAAAAAATATGTGCTAAAAAGTTTATAAGTGTTATTTTGAAAAATTATTTTGCTTTATATATTTTTTATAAACAATGGTCAAAGTTTAGTTTTGTTGACCAAGAGTGGATATCTAATTGGGGACGAAGAGAATAATATGTTTGTATTTATGGAAATTACCATGTTTCTTTTTTAATGTAAGTTACCATCTTCAAGAGATGTAGTAAATGTTGCATACACAAATGAGAATTCTTCTTCCTAGAATTTCGACATAAAATCAACATTTATGATTTATTTTATTGGTTGAAAATCAACATTTAAAAATAATCTTGATAGTAGTTGTATTGAACTTCGATCAATCCAAAATTGAGTCGCGTCAAACTTTAATTGAGAAAGTTTAAAATAAAAAATGACAATTACATATATATATATATATATATATATATATATTACTTGAGACTACTAGGTATTGAACTCTAACCACTGGAACTAAGAGTTCAGCACTCTACTAGCAGACCAAATACCCGATGACTGATAATTGTATTGATACATATACTTAATACCAACATTATTAATAATAAGAAGAACAAAAAGTCTATCTAAATTAAGTAGAAATGGGAGTTGAGATGATATCATTTTAGAGCTGAAACCAAAAAGTCCATGTGACTTGGAGATTAGATCACCAAATACTAGCAAACAGGTCAAAAGAGATGAGAGGTGTGAAGATTGACTATATAAGGGCCAAAAGCCACATAAATATATTGGGTCCATGTGCTGTCTCCAGCCAGTTCATATGCACATTTGCTGACCTTTTGTCTAACACTTACATTGCATTTTCAATGGCCATATCATATGAGTCAAGGAAAGCCATATTTCATATATGCCCCATCCATCCCTCTAAATGCATTAATCTACTCATTTTTTTTTCCTTATATATAGTATATTTGCTATCTTTTCATTTCATCAATTATAAGGTTTTTCCCCCTTTTTCATTAGGAAATAAAACTACATTTATGAATAAATAATTTATTCAAGATTGCTATATATGTATGTTGTACAAATGAATAAAGATATGAATGGGAGGTGCTAATCTATTCAATATTCCAATTTCTCCCTTTCTAATTCAAAAGTTTGATTAAATAGACCAAGTCCTTGACTTATTTTGAGTTTCTTGAGTCACTCAAAATTCCAATTTCTCCCTTTCCCTTTCTAAATTCAAGTCTCGTGAACTTTAAATGGAGGTCTAGGTGTGATGCTATAGGATAAGCAAAATAGGTGATTGCATTAAATAGAGTTGGTAAGTGAATCATGAATGAGTAATGACTTATAGGAAAACTAGCAAAAAAAATTCACACATGTTGAACACGAATTCAAGCACATCATTTTTCTTATGTTGTTTTCACTTACACCATAACATTCTTGTCAAAAAAGGCAACAAACCTCCCTGCTAGACCACGCACTGTAGAAAGTCAAGAATTTGGAAAATGAAAGATTAATTTGAAAGAAAATTTCTCACACATATAGTATATAGTATATATATATAATAATAATAATTAAAAGCAAATGGGAAAGAAAATGATGGTCCACATCGTTTAATTACATTCATTATTGGGGTGTTGAAATTTGGTGGGCAACCATAATCAAATAAAGTAAAGAAAATTTTTGATTACTAATATATGTTGTGAATGTGAAGTCTAAGAACTTAATCAATATCCTTTAGTCTCCGTAATTGTCCTTGTCTTTGTCATCATTCATCATCACATTATCAACAACATTATTATTGAAAACTTCTTTTTTAAAATTTTCCTTTTCATGCACGCAGTCTATCATGGTTTAAGAAAAAAAATATTTGAGGTTTATTCTAAATAATCTTAACCATTTAGAAGAGAAATTTTTACTCTCAAGTCTAAAACCTTGATGGCGTGGGTATTGCATGATCGTTATCCCTAAAAATTTATCCCCAAAGGGGATTTATTATTATTTGATAAACTGTTTCTTGTTAAACTCGGATGGCTCTCGCCAATACACGGATAATTATGTTTCCGCAGGGGGCTTATCCGAGACGCCTCTAGCAATTGGGTAACTGGATTTATGGTAAATATATGTGTCACAAGCAGCTTGGTAGTTGAACTATACATGGGGAGGTATGTCAAGATTTGCTGCTTGAAAAAGAACGGATCCGTTAATAGTAGAGATGGATGCAGCGGTGGTGATATATTTTCTAAAAAATCATATAGTAAACACACATTCTTGTTACACCCTGATTCGAGATTGCCTGGAACTTATTAAGGACGATTGGATTGTGGGGATAAAACATATTTTTCATGAGGGTAATAGGTGTGCAGACCGCTTGGCGATCTTAGCACACGAGACGGATTAAGGAGTTACGGTGTGTATCGAACCTCCTGATCAGATTCTCCCCTTGTTTAATGAAAACAGGGTTAGAATTGGCACTCTAAGATCGTAGTTGTTGCCGGTATCTTTACTTTTCTCGTACTTTTGTAGCAAAAATAACAAATTTATAAATGTAGAAAAAAAATGTAAGAAAGTTTTGTAGCCTCCACCTTCTTTAATTTTCTTTTCTTTTTCTAAAAAAGAAAAGAACAGTTATTTTTTGCAATATAATATTTAATGGTATGCCGTGTCATGATTGATCAAATAATAAAAAAGAAAAGAGAAAAAGTAGTATATATATAGATTTTCTCTTAGGAGGCTCAATGATAATGACAACGAAACTAGCTTGACCTCGTTGTTCATTTTTTGTCCTTTAACAAATCTACATGGAATAATTATGATAATATTAGGAACTTGCTTGAGTGATTTGTTGAAAGTTAATTTGCTTTTTGCTTAGTTAGATTCTATGTGCTTTTTTTTTAATTCAATATTAGTGCTTTAATTTATAGCTTATCATTTTTATATTGAACACTACTTCATTGGCCAAAAAAGCCGTATATAATTTGAATATATGGCTCATCTTTTTTTTTGTTTCATTATATATTGAAATTGACAATGAAGTCAAGAGACCCTCCCCACTCTATATATATAATAGTATATTGCCAATGCCTTAATTGTTTTATTAGCTAAAAATTTGACTAAGAAGATTAAGATATTCTCTAGATATGCATGTGAGATAGTGAATATATTAATTTTTCATTTTTGGAGAAAATCATGCATTATGACAAACTGTTTAGGTGTCAATTATATTGCATGTGAGTTAAGTACTTTTGGTTACTAATACTATCTTGTATCTTCACGGTAAATGAATCTTTAAAATTTATCATCATTTTAATCTTAAAAATCAAAGCATAATTAATTATTAAGCCTTCATATACTTATTATATGTAAAATTTTAAAATTTTTTATACCCAATAATGTATAGAATAGTTTTTCAATCTCCTATTACCTCTTAATAAGTCACATTTATGTCTTTGTTTTGATTTTTTCCTAATATTTGAAAGAAAAAAAAAATTTAAGGTTGGTTTCTTTTGATGATTTTAATTATTTATTATTTGAATAAAAATTAAAAAAGAATAAAAACATGAAGTTATATAAATGATGATCAAAAATAAAAAAATTAAAACGAAAGTAATTTATTGATAAAAATGCAAAAGGCCCAAACTTTTTAGTCAACAATAAACAAAAACAGTAGGCCCAAAGATTACGAAGCCCAAAAAAGAGCCCCCAAAAGAAGAATTTAGAAACCCAGTGGCGCTAAATTTAAAAATTAAAATATCAGCCGCCAAATGCAATTATAGATCCAAAAGAAAAATTCTTTTTTCCCCTTCCTTCACTTTCTCGCGATTTCTCTCCTGCCAAACACCAAGCACAGGTACTTACGCTCTATTGTCTCTAAAAACCCAATTTTGATGTTTCCTAACCTTTCTATATTCCTTTTCTTCTTATCTGTTCACACAATTTTTAAAACCCAAATCATTTCATTTATGCAAATACTGAACTTTTATACTATGCAAGCTGTTCGATGAAATTAATCTAAAATTTTTGGATTTTGAAGGTGAATTAGAGTCGAGGGAGTGTTCAGTGGTGAGAATTTCAAATTGTGGGAAGATGCACGGCAGAAAGGCGTACCAGCTGGTGAAAGACTTTGCCAGTGGAGAAAAGGGGCATCTTAAGAGTTTCAATGTAAGGCTGCTTAATTTTTAGCTCAGATTTTTATAAAATCATTCTTTCTTATGTATATGAATGAACTTAGTTTTTAGTTCCCTTGTCGTTTAATGTCCAATATTTTAAAAATTCGCTTGTTGGGTATTGCTTTGTCTCTCTGAGTTTGGATCTGTATGAACATCAGTCCTTTTTGTTAATATATCTGAAGATTGAAGCTTTATTTATTATATAGAATTACTTATGTAAGATTTATGCGGATTTTGAACTTCTTGTATTAGCAAGGGTATCATTAATTACTAATTACCATAAATGTTATTTGGGTTTCTTGTCTACAATTCTAGATTTTGCCCAATCAGAAATTCACATTGGCACGTACTTGTGGATTTTGTTTTGCCTAATGACATTATAATCGTGTTTTGCATGCTAATGAAACGCTATCAGAATGAGGCCTTATGTTTTGATACATTTCTTTTTGTTATGCAAAATTTTCAGGAAGTACTTTTTTTGATGATTTTGCAAGGTCTATAGATAAGTTTTCATTTTCCAAAATGCATTTTAACCATTTTCTTCCTTTCTTTGTTTTATATTTTCCTTGATTTAGTCTACCGCTTAGTTTCTTGAGCCCTACATTGTTATAAAGCCCTTTAGTTAGAGTCAATTTTTGCTGGTCTAATATGTTCTATGTGATGTGATCTTGTAGAATGAACTGTTTGATCGAGTAATTGAAGAGTGCAACGAGCATCACAATGCACTTCAGTCATTGATAAGGTAATTCATGTTGCTATCTTTTGCTTCTTTCGTTTTTCTTTTTGTTTGTCCTTATTTCCCTCTTCTCGGAAGTACATCTGTTGAAATCAGTTGCTGCTACCTTGTTCATCGTATTAGTCAATGGGTCAGCAGCTATCTGACCCAAGAGCTTCATCTTATAAATTTTTCCTACCGCCTCCAAGAGCTTCAACTCTGTATTTTTTAGGGAAGAAATGTTAAATGTCAAATATTAACAACTTATAGTATCTTAGAACTTTAAATAAGCAATATCATCAACCAGTGGACCTTGATTTTAAACTCAATTCTCAATTCTATGTATACTAATTGTAGTAGGCTGTGTCTGTGTGTATGACCTTGTGCAGGAGCTGAGGTTGGAAAATGACTGTAATGAAATATTATCTCAAAATGCACATTTATCAACTTCTGCACTATCAGTGACATGTTTTTATGTTATCATAGGAAAATGCAAGAGGAGGGACTGGAAGTCCAAACGGCTAAAAATGCAGACCACTATGGAGCACTCATCCACCACCTTTCTTTAATTCGCAATAAGCGTTGCCTAATGGCATATGTGTAAGTATCTTGTACTTTTTGTTGTCATTTCCTAAAGAAATTTCTTGCAAGTTTGCATGTTACAATGTTTGGTTTGTTATCAAGACCTGCTAATCTTTTATAGGTACAACCGAGCAGAAATTGTACGAGAATTGGCATGGAACGTAGGGTTGCTTCATGAACTTCCACATGAAATTCAAGAGAAGTTAAATGAGACAGAGGAACAGTATTTCAAAGATCATTCTAAATCTTTGAAATTATACATGTCTCAAATGAACCTTGATGTGAATGTGGTAATGTCCCTCTTCTCCCATTAAATACTTTATAAAACTTACAACTCTAGGGTTATCTCAATACAGACCCACAAATGAAAATTTGAGATGGAGGCCTTTGGAATAATGATGCTGTTACAGAAAACTGAATGATATGGTTTAAAAGATACTGTGAAAATAATTTGAAAAGGCTAATAAATCTAAATTGTATTCAAGCAAGTAATTACATTGTTGGAAACTGGTGGTCTTCCAATATGCAGATTTTTATTTCCATTCATGTAAAGAATTACAAAGCATCTGTCATCTAGACTGCTCTCTGTTTGTCAGGATATGGTGCCTCCAAAGGATCCCTACATCAAGGTAAGAGTCCTTGAAGATTTGGGTAGCGGAATAATTCTTAGTGACAAGACTGCCAATTTTGCTCGCCACTCGATGCATTTTCTCAAACGAACTGATGCTGAGCAATACATTTCACGGGTGAGTTTCTTTTTCCAGTTTGTTACCTCTACTTGTATCCTGAGATGCTGAATCCTTACCAACTTGTAATTTTCTCCCTCGTGTCAATAGGGCTTAATGGAGGAGCTGACAAGCTGAACTTGATAGTGGTCTTTCTATGATGCCTTCTCCCTCTTCTGTAGGATAAAGATGTTTCATACTAATTTGTAATCAGCAGCCATTACTGTAGCCTAACACTAAACCTGTTAGTTCATTCACTGTAAGTGCATTATGTCTGGAAGTGAATAAGATAGAGAAAATTGTGATGAAAATATAAGCTAAATTGTTTCTTTTTTCATTTATTGCTGGAATTGTCTAGTTTATTTAATTTGTTTGGTGTTCAGCAGCATCAATATCATTTCGAAAATATCTGATTCAACTCCATTATGTTATTGCTCCAAAGTCCAAAGAGTATGGGGTTGGCTATATGAACCCTTACCACTAATATTTGATAGGTTATGTAAAGTTGTCATTTACTGAGCTGATTGTCTAAGTAGATGGGTAGCAAAAAAGATCAACATTGCCTGGTGAAAAGTACACCATTATGAACATCATGAAATTGTGTTGAAATATAAACACGAATTCTTTGATTAATAACATTGAGATGGGTTTCATTAAGTTCTCCATTGGGTCAAAGATACTGCATCGTTTACAATTCATTGGACTTCTGCGACTTGGCCTCAATCACATTTTGAAGTTTCCAAATTTCTTGTCAAAAAAATTGAAAAAAAAAGGATCTATATTTCTCTGTATGAAAAATTGAGAAAGCACTACATTAATATTTTCAACACTGAAGCTCAATGGTATGTTGCAGAGAAACCTATGCCATAAAGAGCCAGTACAATTCTTACTTCTTAGATTACTTCCTATTTCGGCCGCTGCCACTACCACTTGCACCCCTTGACCCTCCAGATAGGAAAGCATCGACAGCCGCTAAAATCCGAGTTTCGAATTTGTGGCCTTTCAAGGAGGCTCTTATCTTTCTAACCACCTGTTGCTTCATCACCTTCCGCTCCGCGACAGTGAGATGCTTACACTTATCCACCCCCTTCAGAAATCCAATCACAATTTCACCAGAGCCCCCACCACTTTTTTCTAACTTTGTGAGTTTCTCCACAACTTGCAAAGATAGCAGTTTCTCTAAGCAGGCTTTGCTTCCCAGCTCAACAATATCAAATATAAAATGCACCAGGACTTCTCGAGTCTTCGCAGATTTGCTCTCAAGTGCATAAGGAACCTTTTCTATTAGACCCATTTTGAAGATGTTATTCAAAACAAGAACCCCACCACTGCCAAAAAGCATTTGGTGCAGAGCTGTATAGGCTGAATCCTGCAACTCTGCAGTGTTGCACTGCATCATCTTTACCAGCTCAGGAATAACATCAAACTCTAGAAACTTATTGATGCAGGGTTCCCCACCAGAGTAAGCTAGCTTCATTAGTAAAAATGCAGATTCAGATCTTATAGAATGTTGTTCTGTATGTCCATGTTGCAGAAGTTCTGATAACCTTCTAATTAGGGGACTTTGAACAATCATCTGTCTGAAACCTGGGTCTCCAGCCTTTTCAATTATCGGTACAAGATCCTGCATAGCCTTCAACACCTGTTTGTTGTCATTGTCTAGCATCTTGTGGATAAGGTCTTCAAAAGTTTGAGGCTTCGGGGAAAGGGGAATGTTCCGGTCTGGCATAACAAATCTCTCCAATCGAAGTCTCACTTGCCATGGCAAGAGGTCTAGATTAGCAGGTCGAAGAGAACTATTCAAAGAAGGGCCAGCCAGCTCATAAAATGCCTTCAAAGTGACAATGGCATGGTGTTGCACTAGTTCAGATCCACTCTCTATAAGGTTAATCAGATTTTTATCAATCTGAAAAGCAAACATTCTTTCAACAGCTTTTGACTTTCCAGCTTTGGTCAAAGACATCAATATTGTAAACATGCTGTCATGCCATTCCTTGGCATTGGGAGAGAGCAAGTCAGCAAACTGGTTAAAGGGGATACTTTGAAGCACCTTATCAACAATCTCCGGGCTTCCAAACTCAGCGATCTTGGCAAGGATGGTTAAAATGTTTGTTTGGATTAGAGGATCTTCGCAATCTTCTAACATACTTGCCAACTTATCAACTGTACTGTCAGTTTCAAGGGATGGAAAATAGTTGCAATAATCAGTCTTACTAAAAATGATTATGATGGCTTCTGCAGACACTGCAATCATACTCTGTGAATTAGTTGAGACAATATCCGCAATCTTGGGTCCCAATATCCCACTAAAGCTTGCTCTGCTTGCTTCGAGTTCAGAAATGGATTTGCTTGCCATTATAGCCTCAATACTGGATTCTAAGGTGATAACCACTTGTTTTTCATCTAAAATATCAAAGAAAAGCTTCATCCTATCTTCAACAATCTTTTTCACATTCTCTTTCCCAAAAATAAGAAGCCAAGGGCACATAAATGCAGTTTCTTCTGGTTTAGATCCATGCAGTAGCATCTCAATTGAATCTGTAGTCTTGCTATCAAGGTACAATGAAACCATGTCATGTACTTGGTATATTGGATCCATGTCTACCTTCATCAATAAAGAACCTTCGACAAGCTTGCAGACAATGAGTGAAAACAAGCTCTCCTGCCCGATAAATGACCATATAGCCTCTATGCATGCTTCTGGTACCGGTTCTGCCCATGAAAGAGAAGCAAGAGCGATGAAGAGTCTCTTTGAGTCTACAGGCATTGCTTCTAGACTGAACTCAAATGAACCAAAAATGGTTAATGTGTCCTCAGCATCTTTCTCATTCACATATGAGACTGGACCTGGTGCGCATGTAGCAAAAGTTGATAGGTTGGTTATAGCCTTCTCCCATTTCTCAGCTCTTACTTCTTTTCTAAGAGCCTTTCCCATAACAGCAACTGTTAGAGGGTGGTGGCCACACCGTTCAAGTAAGCTCTCTGCTATGCTCTGTCTCAGAAGTCAGAACAAAGAATAATTTTTTATTATTGGGTTTTCAACTTAAGTTCATATTGCAGTAAATCCACAAATATTGTTCTAGACATGCTTTGCTTCCACACAGCAAAAGCTGAATCAAGAACAGGTTTTGAGATGACATGTAGGACCTAAACTAGGTATCCTTGATAGATATATAATGCTAAAACATTACCATGAGTAAACCAAAATAAACACAATGATGGATGAAAATTGCTCTGTATAATTTATCAGAACCAATATGAAATATAAGTCATTCAACCAAAAAAAGGGTCAATTTTACGTACCGGAAGCTCTTCTTCACTAAGGAGGCTATGGTACAGAAGGATTCCCTTGCTTATCTCCCTTATATCATCCTTGCTTAGCTCTACCTTTTCAGCTTCTGTAATTTCATGGACGGCTTCATTTCTTGTTGTTACCAAGTACTTACAATTGTTATCATACAGTTTAGCAAACCGCTGAACTATGTCCTGCTCCCATACATCATCAAGAAGGACTAAAATGCTTTTACCATACAAGGCTTCTTGAAGCAAGTAACAAACATAATCAAGATCTCCACTATTCTCCTCCTTAATCTTTTTCCAGAACCCAATCTGCACCAGAAATTTACTAATTTTCCTTGCCAAACGCTTCTGATATTCAACCTTACTGCCATTGCAAGCAGCACGACTACACCATTGCCCAAATCCAAGTTCAACTGCTCCACCCACAAATTTTTTGGGTGGATCAGAAGCTACTTGACGAGCTAAACAGGATTTTCCAATACCAGATAACCCCACAATTAGAATGACTCGATGAGTATCCTCCTGTTCAAGCAACTCCTTCACAAAGTTACATTTACTAGAAGTTGGGTAGCCTTGATCAGTCTTTATTTTCAATCGAACTGGCGTATCTTGTGCGGTTGATTCTAGTACTTTCTCAACATTTTGTGCCAACATTTGAGTATCAAGCCACCAATTTAAGTCATCTTTAATTAAAACTGTCAGTTTTCCAAGCGGATCTCCAGCCATGGAATTCCAGAATACCTTACCCAAGTTCTTGATTTTACTTTTAGATACAACTGTTCTTGCCTTCCTGATGTTTGGGCGCAGCCTTTCTATAAGGGCATGCAAACTTTGAAGTTGGTAATCTAACTGAGCATTGTGAAGCTTGTTGGCATGTTTTTGCCTAATTCGTTGTGTCAAATTCTCAAGATCACACACAAATTCTTCTAGGCTTCGGATTCTCTTTGGAGCTTCATCAAGATTTCTGGAGGCTTGTTCTAATGCTCCAACAGCCCCAACCATACTGGAAATTATTTGTGTTGCTGCTGCAACAGCTTGTAATGGATCCATCAGTACTTCAAACAGCAGAGCAGCTTTACTTCCCTAGTTTCTGCAGGATACTAATTATGATGAAACATACTTTTTTTGCGACTCAAGTAGACTACATTAGAAATTCCAGTTAATCCACAGTCAAAGCAAATAGCTGAGATATCCTTCATCATAATTTGTGACAGTCAGAACCTTCATCTACGAATAATTTGAGTGAAACTTAACAAACAAAAGAGCCTGTATACTCACCAGTAACATAGCATCGAACCAGCCATTTTGATAATCTCGGATAGAAAACAAGAACTTGACCTGGATGAGTCCATCACAGTGCCACAGTAACTATTTTCAGGAAACTTCATCAGCTCCATAATTTTCTCAAACAACTCAATCCTGCAAGGAACAAAAAGATCAGCTAAAATGGAAAATTTTTGTCAACAAAAGTTCCCCTCAGCTGTTCTGCCTACACAGAATGCTGAACTCAAAGATCAGATATAGAATGCTGTTCTCCTTCTTTTCTTTTCTTTTTTTTTTTCAATAAACCCCATTTTAGACATAAATCTGTCTAAGAATATGACTTCATTACTTCAATCTAAAACCAAATTACATAAGATACTGCTATGCTCTTTAATTACCCAGCACAGAATATAGTTTGCAGTTTCCTAGAAAGATCATCAACAGAAAGAAGAAAGAAACCCTAAATTACCCAAATGGTTTTAGACCATCAAGATTCAAATAATACAAGGAGCAGACCAAGTTTCTATGCAATGAGGTAAAAAAACCAATCTGGAAATTTATGCATCATATTAAAAACCCAATTCTTCAATACCATTAAAGATTATCAGTAGTCAAAGCCAATCAAAGTCCAAACCCAGTTCTTATATATATATTCATATGAAAGAAAACATCTTAAGAATCCAAACTTAGATCAATCACATGAAAAAAGACGGTTGAAGATACCTGGGATGAGTTGAAAGAGAGTTCTTAGACTACCCTCCAATGAAGACTTTTCCTCCGCTGCTCATTTAACATATCACAAAGACAAAAAGGCTTTAACTTTACATGTCTGCTTAGAAATGAAATGATAGAAAAATGACAAAAAAATTTAAAAGAAAGTATATACTGCAGCAAAACCATAGAAATGATGTTTCTGCAAGTCAACTGAAGATAGCTGGAAATGTCAAACTTCCAAACAGGTCGGATTGAGTTTTGTTTGTGTCACAAACCAATAAAATTACAGCTTTGGCACGTGTAATAAGTCAAAGGAAATATGCTTGGACTTGGACATTGGAATGGATCCGATCCATGACCATCCTTGAAGGTCACTTTTGTATTGTCACCACCGGCACTAGCTAGTAGGAAATAATAAGTCTCAATTGAACTAAAATTTGTTGTGAATGTTTAACCAAAAAAAAAAAAAATTTGTGGTGAATGAATATATATACATGATATTTAGACAATAAAATAAAATGTCCAAATTTTTTCTTCAAAATGGAAAATTTTATACGGTTAAGATTTTCCATGATGCCACCTTTCTTCATCTAAATCCCAAATGCTATCTATGTCACATCCTTATATTTCAATATCATGTTTTTTTATCCCATCTCATCCCTGCACGCGAGTTGTTAATTTAACTGGTATTTCCATAGCATGTTTCTTCATCTAAATCCCCAATGCTATCTACAATTTGATTGACCGTCTACCACAATGCATGTAGGTAGGTTTGATCACACTTTAGTGCCCCTTTATACGAGCTTGGTTAACTTGTTAACTTCATTATAGTAGTTTATATGAGCTTGATTAATTTGTTAACTTCATTAAGATTAAGGTAGTGGACATAGATAGTATTTATGATTTCTCATTGAATTGTTTGAGTATTAGAGCAGAGGTACTCATAGGTCGGGTCGGGCCGGACTTTGCTTAATAATTGTATAATATATGCTTATCTAAGCCCGGCCTGACCCGAAGAACGGGCCTCAATTTGTGTCCAAGGCTAAACACATGCCCAAGACTCGTACAAGCCCGCACATATTTAATTTTTAAAATAAAATGATAATTAAATTTTTAATAAAAAATAAAATTTAAACATTAAAATTTATATATAATCTAATAACAAATTAAATCAAAATAAATTGTGATAAAAAATTAAATTTTAATAAAGTTTACAAGTTCTAATTAATGTATACATATAAATTATTTAATTTTATTATGTATAAATATAATTAATTAATTATATTATACTCCATCCGTTCCGAATTGAATTGACACTTTGTAAATGGTACGGAGTTAAATGGTATTTTGATGGATATTTTACAATTGTATCCTTAAAAATGAGTATGAAGTGGTGGATCCCATTAAAAGTTAATGTTTAAATGAAGGGTAATGTTGTAAAAATGTTTGCCATTTTAGGAAAGTGGACATTATTTTGGAACGTCCAAAAATAGTAATGTGACAATTCAATATGGAACGGAGGGAATAGTTTTTATATATAATACGAGCCGAGCCGGACCGGGCTTGGGCCTAGAACACTAAAACCAAGGTTCGACTCATTTTTTAATCAGCCCATAATTCTTTGTCCGAGGCTCGACTTTCGGGTCTTAATTTTTGTCCAAACCCTCCCATTTTTCGGACGTACCTGGGCGGGTATCCGGACCCTAAAACAAGTCTAATATAGAGATATATGATTGTAATGAGATTTCCACGTATTGTATATTTTTTTAAAAAATCCACAGCAGCACTGAAAGGAAAATTTTGAAGATGAATAAAGCATAACCAATACAAATCCATTCATTGGAAAAAAAAAGATATGGCAAGGGATAAATGATGAATATATCTAATTTCTTGTAGAGAAGTCACTCTCAATGACTTCACCAATGGAACCAACTCTGTGTGTAAGTAGAAAATATTAAGTACAAGCTATCATAAAAATAATAGGCTTGGATTTTCCATTATCCACAGCTAGGCTTTCACCTCTATATTCATGCCAGATCAACTCATATATATTGGGCCTGTTTGGCCTACCTTCTCTATTGGCATAAGTATTTCTTAAAAGAGTTTTTTGGAGAAAGTTCCTTGTGGATTTTAGTTAAAAAAAATTTTGAGAAGTGCTTTAAAAGTACTTTTGAATTCTCTACTTGCCCTAGCTTCATTTTTTTTTCATCAGTAAATAAGCTGTAAGATAAGTTAGTGTCTAAGGTCAAACAGACAGGTTAATTTTAAAATTTTTCACTAAAAAATTGTGTTAATTTATAATGGGACCTATTATGGGACATAAAATGCATTACAAGCATATGATCACTACGCTTCAACTGGGTTATTCTATTCCACCTCTTATAAAGAAAGTATTATAAAGTTTTAACAATTTCTCTTTTTATGAATCACGGTTCTTAATTAGGGGCCTTTTCATCCTCAGAAGAGAATAGCCCATGAGCTTGGTGAAGGGATTTGGGTATAATTTCAACATACCTTGTTGTTGGTGATTGGTCAATATTTAAGTGCGGTAAATTAATCTTTTTTGTCCCTAATATGATCTTTTATAATTATATACTAGAGTTGTTTGTCTAAAGATTAGAATAATTAGATGTTACCTTACTGTGTATATCAGATTAATAATGAAATTGATGATGTTTGTGAGTGAAACAATATGTTTGTTAGTGGTCTTCTAACGTATAGTGGCCATATAAAGATATAAAAATGGAAGAAATTTAATAATTTTCATTGGCAATTGTTGCTAGCTGCTGTATGATTGTAGAAACAAATCAAGTGCTACTGCCATTTTCTAGAATGGATCCTAAGGAGAATTAGATATTGATTAGAAAAAATAGGTCCCAATTCTAAGAAAAATGATTTTGCATTGATCTTCCAATTGGTAAAATGTTATCTTCTCTCTTTCAAACAGGGCATAAATTTCCACCTTGAACCGATACTCTTTCTTTTTAGCTAATCAAAGCATATATACAGAGGAAATTACTTAATTTGCATCACAAGTCACATCTACCCTCCAATATATAGGTTTTGAATTATTTTTAAAGTTTTGATATTTGATGATTTAATAATAATTAAGATTTTGTATTTTTCAACTAATATGTTTTGAATTGTCCCCTCCACCTATTGACTATATATAGGATCTATGCTCGAGTAGCAGTGAGATTGAAAATGGTGAATCGTGACAATTAAACTGTGGTGAGATTAAAATAGTAACATATATAGTAACATTACAATACTCAACCTAATTAGATAATTAGATAATATTTCCACGCCATGTTCCTTCATCTAAATCCCAAATGGGCTATCAAGGGAAAAATTTAAAGATGAAT
Source organism: Corchorus capsularis (assembly GCA_001974805.1). Lineage (NCBI taxonomy): Eukaryota > Viridiplantae > Streptophyta > Magnoliopsida > Malvales > Malvaceae > Corchorus > Corchorus capsularis. Next base: position 80,858 of record AWWV01014995.1, read on the forward strand.
AAGGCAGAATAACCAATACATATAGATATGGCAAGGGATAAATGATAAATCTAACTTCTTGGAAAGCAATTACTCTTAGTGGCTTCACAAATGGAACCTAAATTAAGGAGACTAGACTCTGTGTGTAAGTAGAAAATTGCAAGTAGAAGCTATCATCAAATAGAATAGGCTTGGAATTGGATTCTCCATTATCCACAGCTAGGCTTTTACCTCTATATTCACTATTATAAATATAACTCACATAGACCAACTCCCCATTCATCATAATCCCTCTCAAACCTCGGACAAGGTAATTACCTCTTAGAGGTAGTTCTTGTTCAAGAACAAGTAGTTTTGTCCATGATTCTTGGACACCATATTCCGACATCACCCATATATCATAATTCCAGTTGCCCATTCTTGAATTAATCACACAAAGCATATCCTTATAAACATCAATCTCCACAGTCATTGCATCTTTAACAACATATTCTGGCAGTGGAAACAATTGGAATACCTCATTGTTAACATCAAAACCAATTACCACCTTTAGATTGGGACTGCCGCGACTATATCCCAACCAATGAATCACTCCATTGAGGAATACCGGAGATTTATGATGGACATAATGATATTGATCTGGTGTTTCCACTTGTCTCCAACAATTCATTCCCAAAGTGTACACTTGAGCTAATTGCTCCTTGCTGTGGCCTTCGTCATCTTCCTTATCATACAATAAAACAATTTTATGATCATTACTTAGAGAACCATAGCCAAAACCAATCGCCTTATTATCAACATACAAGGCTGAGACATTGTTAGGGCGAGGGAGAGTCTTGTGCTGATTAAGCAGAGGGTTATAAAGATAAAACTGGTTTTCATCGTAAAAACAAACCAACCCATTACAAGAACCAACAAGATGCCAATATTCCGACGAAGAAGGTGTAAAGGGTAACTCAACGTCTAAATAGACTTCGAAGGGATCTTGAGTAATCAACCTAATCCACCATTGTCGTCCTGATGAGGAGTCTTTTAAGTAGTTGACCAACAAGAAAGAAGATGTTTGAAGAAAGAATTCCAACTTTGATGTACGCACCTGAATCGTAAAATAGATTTTACCGGAATTCTTAGGAGAATATCCCTCATAACATCATTGGGGAGATTGCCTGCCACCATGGTTAATTGCTCCCAATCGACTGTATCATAAACTTAGAAATTAAAAGAGACGGCTGTTTTTAATTTTTGAGAAGAATGGGCTAGGTTATATTTTATAGTGGTACATGATCTATATATTATACCCTAAAAAAAATAAAAACACTAATTCACGAGATGGCCTTTGATTTTGATAAAAAAAATATTATTGATTGTTTTTTAATAGCTTACTTAATTGAAACTTCCAAAGAGGATTGGATTTGAGCGGCCTTTTGCCGAGACTCCGAGGGCGAGGGATCATGGTGCTTTGGATTCACAAAGAGGATTGGATGGGGTTGTATCATCAAAGTCCAAGTGTTTGCAAATACTACGGTTTACAACTAGCCTTGTAGAACGACTTCCATAAAGTAATTCATTGAATCAGATTCTTTATTGGCAGTGAACAAAATTACAATTGCTCAATCTGCCTTGGATCATAGGCTTTCTCAAACCATTACTGGATGCAAGGAAATTAGGAAAAAGATTCCACCAATGTGAGTTTGTGCATACTTATGGAGAAGCAAACATGTGTGCCGACTATTTGGTGTCATGGGCTTATCAAGGCAGCTTTGAGCTTACTAAGTTTGACAATCCACCAGGAAGCTTGTGTATGCTACAAGAAGACTTGATAGGAAGTTGCACGGCCTAGGGTCGTTATTGTTAGCTAAAAGTGGTCGTAGACTTAAAAAAAAAAGAAAAAAAAGAAAGAAACTTTCAAGATCCAACCAAAACATAAGTAAAAAGGTCAGTAAAACTTTTCTTGAGGTAAAACTGATTTGCTAGCGAAATAGGCTCACTATAGTTTTACTCTCTCTATAGGTTCCCCAATCCCCACCCTTTTTGAATGGATTGGGAGGGAGGATGAAGATGAGGCTGGGTATAATTAATTTAGTCATGACTCATGAGTCTTTGTTTCATCTATATTTAATATATGAGTTAAATTTTCAAAGAAATTTCAGTAATATTTATAATTAGTTAAGATGTCCTAATTTTTTTCTTCAAAAAGGAAAACTTTATGTACTGTTAAGAATTTCCACACCCATGTTCCTTATCTCAAATGCAATCCTTGAAGCAGCACTAAAATGAAAAAAATTTGAAGATGAATAAGGCAAGCATAACTATAACAGATCCATTACTTGGGGAAAAAGCATATATACGGCAAGGGATAAATGATAGTATTAGTATATAAATCTAACTTCTTACAGAGCAATTACTCTCATTGACTTCACAAATGGAACTAAATTAAGGAGACTAGACTCTGTGTGTAAGTAGAACAATCTGAGAAAACGATATCATCGTTCAATCTAAACATAGACTTGGATTTTCCATTATAATCCACATCTAGGCTTTCATCCCTACAAGATTGAACCTTATTCTGCCAGACCAACCCCCCATTCATCATAATCCCTCTAAAGCATCGAAAATTCCGGTAATTACCTGGTAGAAGTTGTTCGACTTCAAGAACAAGTTGTTTTGTCCACGATTCTTGGTCACCATATTTCGACATCACCCATATATCATAATAATACCGGTCGTCCATTTTTTTCTCGGAATTAACCGCACAAAGCATATCCCTAAAAACATTAATCTCCACAGTTGTAATTGCATCTTTAACAACATAATCTGGCAGTGGAAACCATTGGAATACCTCACTGCTAACATCAAAACTAACTACCAGCTTCTCTCCACTCAAACCATATCCCACCCAATGAATCACTCCATTCAGGAAAGCCTGAGAATTTTTACCATAATACATATCAACAGTAATATATTGATCTGGTGTTTCCACCTTTCTCCAACAATTCATTCCCAAAGTGTACACCTGAGCCTCAACTAATTGCTTGTTATCTTGCTTATTATACCAGAAAACAACTTTATAATCATTAATTACAGAATCATAACCAAACCCAATCACCTTAACATATCTAGACTGGGCTGGGACAGTTTTGGGGCGAGGGAGAGTCACGTAGTTGTGCTGATTAAGCAATGGGTTATAAATAAAAAACCGGGTTTCATCGTAAAAACAAACCAACCCATTACAAGAACCAACAATACGGCAACCTTCGAACGAATAAGGTTTAAAGGGTAACTCAAAGTCTAAATAGACTTCCAAGGGATCTTGAGTAATCAAACTAAGACACCCTTTTCGTCGTAATGAGCGTCCTTTTCGTCCTAAGTATTTTAAGTAGTAGACCAACAAGAAGCCATGGTTTTTGTTGTTGATGAAATTCTTGCTGTGGTTGGCTATGAAAGAAGATGATTTGAAGAAAGAATTCCAACTTTGATGTACGCACCTGAATCGTGTAATAGATTTTACCGGAATTCTTAAGAGGATTTGATACGGATGGAAATTGAGGGGAGAAGTAGCTCAGGGAAGAAGGGAGTAGAAGAACTCCTTCCGAGATCTTGACTTCAACAATGGTGGAAAGAGTATTTGAACAGAGGAAGAGAAATAGGGGATTTTATTAATATCTCAAAAACCTGTCTTACAAACTCTTGAGTTGGCCTTTTATAATTCAAGGCTACTCTAACAACTTCTACAAGTAAATTGAAAATAACAACAAACTTAATTAAAATTTGAATAACAAAATCGCATGACCGCAGCTACTGGCTTTTGGCTCGCAATTTTCGCAACTTCAAACTGACTTGATCTCGTGCTCCTCACGTGCTCGACCAAACGCTAAATAATCCTGCGTATTGAGTTAAATATATTTTCAACGTATCAATACCCCTCCCTTCAGAAAAACCTTGTCCTCAAGGTGCCATAGAAATGTCGAAATTGGGAAACTTCCTTTGAATTTCATAGGCGAGTTCCCAGGTTGAGTCTTCAGGGAAAGAACCCTTCCAGTGCACTAGTAGTTGTGTTACTGCTCTGTTCCGATGTTTAACAGTCCGACGATCCAGAATAGCCAAGGGCTCTAACTCACTGGTGGTGCTAGGAATAGGCAGTTGGGAGCCAGTGCATTGCTTACTGCCAAGCTTAGGCTTCAACTGTGATACATGAAAAACCGGGTGGATCTGAGAATTTGAGGGCAGAGCTAGCTTGTAAGCAACCTTACCTACCCTTTCAAGCACTGCATAGGGCCCATAATATCGAGGAGATAACTTTTGATTCTTCCTGTCAGCTAAAGACTGCTGTCTATATGGTTGGAGGCGTAAGAACACCATGTCTCCCACAACAAACTCCCTGTCAATTCTGTGTTTATCTGCTTGTTGTTTCATTCGAGCTTGGGCCTCCACAAGATGATATTTAAGCAGTTTTTGCATTTCCTCACGAGCCTGCAAGCTGGTATCTACACTTCCAACATCAGAACTATGAGGTATATAAGGTAAGTGGATTGGAGGTGGATACCCATATAATGCTTCAAATGGGGTAGTAGAGATTGAAGAGTGAAATCTTGTGTTGTACCACCATTCAGCCAGAGGCAGCCATTTGCTCCAATCTTTGGGGTTGTCCCCAGTGACACAGTGCAAGTAAGTCTCCAATACCCTGTTCACTACTTCACTTTGGCCATCGCTCTGTGGATGATATGCTGTAGAATGGTGCAATCCAACTCCTTGGATTTTAAAAAGCTCAGTCTAAAAGGCACTAGTGAAGATAACATCACGATCACTGATAATTGATTCTGGTAAGCCATGAAGTTTAAAAACTGTATCCATAAACTGTTGTGCCACAGTAATTGCTGTAAATGGATGTGTCAGGCTTAAGAAGTGGGCATACTTGGTGAATCTATCCACTATGACCATGATAACTGTCTTTCCAAAGGACATTGGCAGTCCCTCAATGAAGTCCATTGTTATCTGCTTCCAGGCACCATCTGGGATTGGTATGGGCTGTAACAATCCAGGGGTAGCTACTGTTTCATATTTATTTCTTTGACAAACAAGGCATTCACCAACATAAACTCTGACCTGTTTTGCCAGTCCATTCCAATAGAAAACTGCAGATAGCCTTTTGGTAGTAGCTAATACTCCTGAGTGACCTCCAAGTGCCCCTTCATGAAATAAAGCAATTATTTCCTTCCTTAAATCTTCATCAGGGCCAACCACAATCCTTTCCTTCCTTCTCAATTGCTGATGTTGCCAAGAGTAAGGTGAACCAATAAGAGTTCCATCTTGTAATTGCTGAATGAGTGTTTGCAAGTGAGTATCCTTAGACCAAGTGGCTTGTACTTTATCCCAAAGCTCAGTGGAGACTGTAGAAATGGCCATTAATGTCAACTCATGGGAGTGGATCCTAGAGAGTGCATCTGCCGCCACATTTTCCTTGCCTTGCCTTTCCTGTACTGTATCTCATAATCAAACCCCATTAATTTAGATAACCAGGCATGTTGGCTAGAGCTAGTAATTTTTTGCTGCATTAAGTACTTTAGGCTGCAATGATCAGTTTTAATAACAAAATGTCGGCCTTGCAGATAATGCTGCCATTTAGTAACAACATGCACTATTGCAAGTAGCTCTCTCTCATAGGCAGGGAGTGTCTGATGTCGAGGCCCCAAGGTTTTGCTAATGAAGGCTATGGGATGGCCACCTTGCATGAGGACAGCTCCTATGGCGATTCTAGAGGCATCTGTTTCAATGATGAAAGGCTTGGTGAAATCTGGTAGAGCTAGTACTGGAGGGTGAGTCATGGCTTCCTTGAGGGCTAGAAATGCTTTTGAGGCTGCTGAATTCCACTCAAAACCCATCCTTTTTAAGCAAGTTATGCAAATGTCTACATATGACTCCATAACCTTTGACAAACCTCCTGTAGTAGCCTGTCAAGCCCAGAAATCCTCTCAACTCAGTAACATTCTTTGGTGCTGGCCATTTAACAATTGCTTCGATCTTCTTGGGATTTGTTTCAACTCCATTGACTGTGATATAATGGCCTAAATACTCCACTTTATGCTGAGCAAAAGAACATTTGCTCATCTTAGCAAATAGGGTATGCTCTTTGAGTAGCTCAAAAGTAGTCTTGAGATGGTTGACATGCTCCTCCAAGGACCTGTTGTAGATGGGGATGTCATCAAAGAAAACCAAAATAAATTTCCTGAGATGTTGTCTGAAAATATCATTCATCAGTCCCTGAAAAGTTGAAGGTGCATTGGTGAGACCAAATGGCATAACCAAGAACTCGTAGTGGCCATCATGTGTTTTGAATGCAGTTTTATGTACATCTGGAGGATGCATTCTAATTTGGTGATAGCCTGACCTTAAGTCAATTTTTGAAAACCAAGCTGTTCCATGTAACTCATCCATTAATTCTTCAATTAAAGGGATTGGATACTTATCCTTCACAATATTCTTATTCAATTCCCTGTAATCAATGCACATGCGCCAGGTATCGTCTTTTTTCTTGACAAGCACAACAGGGGAAGAGAAGGGGCTGCAACTGGGCTGTATAACTCCTGTCTTAAGCATATCTCGAACCATTTGCTCGATCACATCTTTCTGTAAAGAGGAATGCCTGTAGGGTCTCAGGCTGATGGTAGTTACTCCATCCTTGAGGGGTATTTTGTGATCATGGGCCCTGTGTGGTGGTAACTCCTGTGGTTCCTCAAACAGCTCACTGTAATGGTGTACAGCTTCAGGCAACTCCCTTGACTCTCTTGATTGTACTGTGATGCTATTGAGCTCAACCGAAATAGGATTTTGCACATTAAGACAGTTGATCTGAATCAGAGAGCAGTTTCCCCCATTTTTGATAACCCTATCCATGCTTTTGGCACTGATGGTTTTGAAGTACTTAGCTGAAGTTCCACCTCTAAGTGTAAACTTTTTCCCATTGACTAAGAACTCCATCCGCAATTCTTTGAAGTTCCAGTTGATATCACCCAATGTAGCCAACCACTGAACCCCAAGGACCATGTCGCAGCTGCCCAAGGGTAGTAACAGTACATCAGTTTGGAACACCGAGCCTTGCAAGGTCCAAGACAAATTTTTGCAGGCTGCTAAGCAGGGTAAACTACTTCCATTAGCAACATCAACTTTCATGGGTTTTACCTGCAAAATTTTACACCCAAGCTTCTTGGCTACATTCACATCAAGGAAGTTGTGAGTGCTGCCAAAATCTATCAAAATATGCAGTGGTTTTTTGCCTACAAACACCGTAACCCTCATGGTCTTATACCCTTCTAAAATGGCCCCAGTTAAAGCACACACTGAGATTTTTGGTGTATCTTCGGTTTCATCTTCAAATTCTGGCTCAGACTCAAACAATTCAGCTGTTTCATCAACTTCTACCATGTAGAGTTGCCGTTTGGTACATTTATGCCCAGGTGTGTACTTCTCATCACACCAGAAACAAAGACCCTTAGCCCTCTTCTCGTCAAATTCTGCACTGCTTCTGACCCTTCCTTTATCATTGGAATTTACCCGTTTGTTAACTCCGGAGGTCGCATGAGTAGTAGAAGCAGGTAATGCTAAACGTTTCTCATTACTATTGGTACCAAATAGCGAGGGAGGTTTTCTAGCCTGAAACTCAGTTTGTAAAGTGCTCAATGAAGTCTCCTGTAATCGAGCTAGAGCTATGGTATGTTTAAGAGTTTTAGGCATAAACATCTTGATTGATTGTTGAATCACATGTTTCAATCCATTCATAAAGAATTCAATGGCATACTCCTCAGTAATTTTAACCCGACCTAACAAGTAATCAAACTTTTTGTAAAAGTCTAGCGCCGTACCTGTTTGTTTTAATGCCAGTAATTCAGCCATCGGACTTTGGAACAGATTTTCCCCAAACCGATCCTCCAAAGAAATCATGTATTCCTCCCAAGTCATTTCATCACCTTGATCAGCGTATAAAACCAAGTTCTGTTGCCAAATCAGCGCTTCTCCTTCCATATTCATGGAGGCCATCTTAACCATCAATTCAGCAGGTGTTTGATCTAGATCAAAGAATTGTTTACATCGGTACAGCCATCCTTTCAGATTTTCTCCATTGAAGCGAGGAAACTCCAATCTGGTTTGCCTGGTATTGTAATGTTGTGGCCGGAAGTTGTTGCCGCCAACTCCACCGTGAGTCGCAACCGTTGAAGATGTAACAGTAGCCTGTAATTGCGTCATGATCTGACCTTGCTGTAGATTTAGGGCCGTGATATCATTCCGCAAAGAAGCCACAGTTTGAGTCTGTGCTTGCTCTTGATTAAGCAGCATTTGTTCTTGACCTTGCAGCTTGGCCAAGATCTCCTTCATGGTTTCCACTAAACGACGGACATCATCAGCCTTTGTCATCTCCGGCGCCGGATCAGAGCTCTGATACCAATGATACGGATGGAAATTGAGGGGAGAAGTAGCTCAGGGAAGAAGGGAGTAGAAGAACTCCTTCCGAGATCTTGACTTCAACAATGGTGGAAAGAGTATTTGAACAGAGGAAGAGAAATAGGGGATTTTATTAATATCTCAAAAAACTGTCTTACAAACTCTTGAGTTGGCCTTTTATAATTCAAGGCTACTCTAACAACTTCTACAAGTAAATCGAAAATAACAACAAACTTAATCAAAATTTGAATAACAAAATCGTATGACCGCAGCTACTGGTTTTTGGCTCGCAATTTTCACAACTTCAAACTGACTTGATCTCGTGCTCCTCACGTGCTCGACTAAAACGCTAAATAGTCCTGCGTATTGAGTCAAATATATTTTCAACGTATCAGGATTTCCCTCATAAAATCATCGGGGAGATTGCCTGCAACTGCATCCATGGTTAATTGCTCCCAACCGACTGTATTATAAACTTAGAGACGGCTGCTTTTAATTTTTAAGAAGAAGATTCGGCTAGGTTAATTTTATTTTATACCTTATCTAATACTAATCCTTTTTGGATTGGGATTGTGGAAGGTTAAGATTATATTTATTTATTGATAAATATATCTAACTTATTCCCCGATTTTTCCTTTGATTTTTAATAAAAAAAATTAAACCCACATAACAAAACCACTCCGTTGGAATTTCTAAGCACCCATATCTAGAACGGCCTCCTTACTTCCCAAAAATGAAATGCCGCACCAACGTTCAACTTTGCGACATCAGATGGAGGAGCTACGACATTACCAGCAACCTCAACATCACAAACTCGAGTCTTTCCTCCCTTAGCGGCACAATACTCTTCTGGCAACCAAATATGCCAATCCAACCGAAAATTGACGCAACATATTCTCATGCCAAATAAGTGTATTAGCGGTACCACGCCTACTTAAGAATCCGATTAATCAATTGACAATCATCTATAGAAAACCATTCTTCCAACATATCCATATTCCAACCATCATCATTCATCAACCTGATTAGCCTTAGATGGTGAGAAGTATTCAGGTCTTTCCGCTGCTGTTTGGTATAAATCGAAAATAGGGAAATTTTCAGGGAAAGCGGTGTTAATCAGGTCAGTTTTACAGGCTATTCCAACTTATTATATGAGTTGTTTTAAGGTGCCAAGGAGTTTATTTTATTTTTTATTTAATAATAATATAGCTTAAGTTGAAACTTCCAAGATCCAACCAAAACATAAATAACAAAGGTCACTAAAACTTTTCTTGAGGTAAAACTGATTTGTTATAGCGAAATAGGCTCACTTTATTTACTTTTACTCTCTCCAAAGGTTAATGCTGACTTTTACACCCCACCCGTTTTGAATGGATTGGGAGGGAGGATGAAGATGAGGATGGGTAAAGAGATTTGACATAATTAATTTAGTCATGAGTCTTAATTTGTTTCATCTATTTCTATTTTCGGAGAGATGTTTGGACTTGTTGAAGGGGAGAGTTGCTGTAAAATGTGAACTTCTAGCGAGGGGATGTTTAGGTGAAAATACCGTGGTGTGTTCCGTATGTGGTGAGTAGAGGGAAACCATTACCATTTATTTCTTCATTGCAGGATAACTTGGGTTGTTTGGTCTCATATGTGTCTCTGGTGTATCAATTGGGTTATGCCTAGAGAAACTAAAACCATGTTCATTGTTTGGAATGCTGCTTGTAGAAATAAGGTGTGGAGGATGACATTTCTCGCCGTTGTTTGGTCTACTGGCTCACGAACGTAGATGGGTTGGCAAAGGCAGGTGCATGAGTTTCTACCACACAAGCAAGAGAAGAAGATATGGCAGAAGCTACTTTGGTTTCCTCTTCACGTTCCTAAGTGCTCATTTGTTTCTTGGTTGGTTATCTTAAATAGATTGCCAACAAGAGACAGATTAGCACAGTGGGGCATTGAATTGGAAATTAAGGGATGTCTGCTATGTAGTTCTTCTATTGAGAGTAGAAACCACCTCTTTTTTTCTTGTGATTTCTCAAAGTCTGTATGGCAGAAGGTACTTCTCACTTGTGGATTCTCTCGAGAAACTAGAGACTGGGATTTTGAATTCCAATGGGCTGTTAAAGGTTTCAAGGGTAAGTCATTACTCTCCACAGTGTTAAAGCTTGCATGGATGGCATTTTGTTATAAACTTATAATGTTTGGCTTGAAAGAAATGCAAGGTACTATGGAAGACAACCACAGACAGTTGATGCAATTTTCATGAAGATAGGAGACACCATTAGGCACAAGCTCTATGGTCTAACTGGAGTAAAACCTGATTTTGTTAAGAGGAGAATATGTAATAGTTGGAGCTTAGTTATACCAGGAATATGTAGTAGCTAAGTTTCTTTGTTCTCTTTGTTTTCTAGTATCTTTTGTCATCATGTTCATAAAACACATGATTTGTAAACTGTAAAAGCTCTTTTGCTTTTTGCTGGATAATAATATTTTGATTAATTATAAAAAAAAGTATATGTTTTAATCTCAGCCATTGAAATTATTTTAAATAGATGTTAGTCATCCGGAGATATATTGGATATCATTGGATGGTAATGGTAATGGAAGGGATCCAAACCCAGCTTTTCCATGCTATGTTTCTCATCTAAATCCCAAATGTTAATGCAGCTCACACTGCATAAGGTAGTGGAGTGGACATACTCTATATTTGTGATTTCTAATTGAATTGTTTGATCATATAGAGATGATTGTAATGGGACTTCAAATGCTATTTTGTATTTTTGATTTCTCATTGAATTGATTTGAGCATATAGAGATACGATTTATTATTCGAGTAAAGAGGTACACCATGCATCTCTATTAATCTCCTTCATTGCTAGAGCACATCGGATTCAACAATAATATTCCAAAAACCAGCCCCCTAATTTGTTTCATCCGATCGATCCATCATGATACCACATAACAAAACCACTCCGTTGGAATTTCTAAGCACCATTGCTAGAACGGCCTATAGGCTATTCCAACTTATGCAAGGAAAGCGGTGTTAATCAGGTCAGCTTTATAGGTTATTCCAACTTATTATATGAGTTGTTTTAAGGTGCCAAGGAGTTTATTTTATTTAATAATAATATAGCTTAAGTTGAAACTTCCACGATCCAACCAAAACATAAATAACAAGAGTATTGTTACATGACCCTCCAACTTGTCAGGAACAAGAGTATTGTTACATGACCGTCCAACTTGTCCCTCTTGACGTGTCATCAGAAAACTTATCATAATTTCTAAAACCCTATTCAATAATAGCCTAAAATCAAGAAATTTACCCTCAAACTCTCCATATTTATAACTAGGGGCTAAATCTGGATTTAAGGAGGACTAAACCTGGATTTAATTTATTTCCTTAATTATTAGGAGGGTCAAGTTGAAGGGACAAATTGGAGGATAAAAAAGAATTATCCAAATAACAAAGGTCACTAATAACAAAGGTCACTAAACTTTTCTTGAGGTAAAACTGATTTGCTATAGCGAAAAAGGCTCACTTTATTTAGTTTTACTCTCTCGAGAGGTCAATGCTGACTTTCATATTCCCCACCCTTTTTGAATGGATTGGGAGGAGAAATTATTATGTGGGACAGACCCACACGTCATCTATGAGACCAACCAATGATATGAAGACAACTCATCAATTTTCTAAAACCCTATCCTAATCAAATCTCAAATTTGGGAACTTACCCTTTATATAGGGTTTCTATATAAGGTTTCTTTTAAAAGGGGGCTAAACCTTGGGATAAAATCATGCCATAATTTAAGGAGTTAATTTGACATGACAAAATTCTATTGGTTAGTCCTATGGATGACGTAGTGGGTCCGTCCCACCTAATAATTTCTTCGATTGGGTCGAGATTTAAAAGAATTAATTTAGCCATGAGTCTTTGTTTCATCTGTTATATGAGTAAATTTTCAAATAAATTTTCAAAGAAATTTCAGTAATTATAATTAGATAAAATATCCTATTTTTTTCTTAAAAAGGAAAAATTTTATACGGCTAAAATTTTCCACGCCATATTCCTTCATCTAAGTCCAAAATGCAATGCAGCACTAAAATGAAAATTTTGAAGATGAATAAGGCAAGCATAACCAACTCCATTCCTTCGGAGAATATATATATATGGCAAGGGATAAATGATATATATATATATATATATATATATAAATCTAACTTCTTGCATAGCAATTACTCTCAATGACTTCACAAATGGAACTAAATCATGGAGACTAGACTCTGTGTGTAAGTAGAAGAATCCGAGAAAAAGATATCATTGTCAAATCTAAATATAGGCTTGGAATTTCCATTATAATCCACATCTAGGCTTTCACTTGTATATCTATATAATCGGCCGTTATAAATATAATTTTCCAAGACAAAATCCCCATTCATCATAATCCCTCTGAAGCATTGGACATGGTCATTACCTGGTTGAGGTACAAGAACAAGTTGTTTTGTCCACGACTCTTTGACACCATATTTCGACATCACCCATATATCATAATTATCACAGTCGTCCTCCATTCCTGGAACGGAATTAACCACACAAAGCATATCCCTATAAACATTAATCCCCACAATGCTTGCATCTTCTTGATCAACATAATCTGGCAGTGGAAACTTTTGGAATACCTCACTGCAAACATTAAAACTAATTACAAGCTGCTCTCCATTGAAACCGTATCCCAACCAATGAATCACTCCATTCAGGAAAACCGGTGATTGATGATAACCATAATCAACAAAAATATCATGATGATCTGGTGTTTCCACTTTTCTCCAACAATTCATTCCCAAAGTGTACACCTGAGCCTCAACTAATGGCGTCTTAAATTCCTCATTATACCAGAAAACAACTTTATAATCATTAATTACAGAATCATAACCAAACCCAATCACCTTATTATATCCATACCGGGGTGAGACATTGTTGGGGTGAGGCAGAGTCTTGTACTTGTGCTGATTAAGGAGAGGGTTATAAATAAAAAACTGGGTTTCATCGTAAAAACAAACCAACCCATTACAAGAACCAACAATTTGGCTATAATTGCACGAAGCGGCTCCAGAGGGTAACTCAACGTCTAAATAGACATTGAAGGGATCTTGATGAGTAAGCAACCTAATAAACCATTGTTTTCCTGATAAGGACTTCTTATAGTAGTAGACCAACAAGAAGTCATGGTTTTTGTTGGACATAAATGCCACTTTGCACCCTTAAGTTTGTACGGACTGTCACTTTGCCCCCAACTTTTTTATTTTGACCAAAACGCACCCTAAAGTTTTATTTTTGTGCCACTTTGCACCCTCCGTCATGGTAGGACAAACGATTCTATCACGGTATCCGAGGTGGCACGCCACGTGTACCAAAAAGTGACATGTGGCACGCCACATGTACCAAAAAGTCGTGCCACATGTACCAAAAAGTGACACATGTCACGCCACGTGTACCAAAAAGTGACACGTGGTATGCCACATGTTTCAAAAAATGTCACGTGGCATGCCACATGTTTCAAAAAATGGCACGTGGCATCCATGTGCACAAAAGGATACATGCCACGTGTCATTTTTTGTCCACATGGCATGCCACGTCGGACGCCGTGATCGATTTATTTTGTCCTACCGGACAGAGGGTGCAAAGTGTCACAAAAATAAAACTTTAGGGTGCATTTTGGTCAAAATAAAAAAGTTGGGGACAAAGTGGCAGTCCGTACAAACTTAAGGGTGCAAAGTAGTATTTATGCCGTTTTTGTTGTTGTTGAAATTCTTGCAGTGGTTGGCGATAAAAGAAGATGATTTGAAGAGAGAATTCCAACTTTTATGTACGCACCCAGTGGCGTAGCCACCTTATAGTTAGTGGGGTCAATTGACCCCACTTAAATTAAAACTCTCCATAAAATACATATAGAAAAAATAGGATAAATAGTCAATTGACCCCATTAAATTGAAAATGTAAGAATTTGACCCCACTAAAAAGAAATCTTTACAATATTGACCCCATGAAAAGAAAATATGAGGACTAATATGTATATATGATAGACTAATTTGGGGTCAACTTTGTAAAAAATAAATAGTGAAACTATAGAAAGATACGAGAAATAAGTTCTATTATTTACCAATACTAGCTTTCAATATTATTTTCTCTAGATTGCGGTATAACTTTTAAATGATTATTATTATACTACTCTAATATTATATTACTTTTTTACTAAATGTATATGTTAACCAATATTGTTTTTACATATATAATTCAAAATCTTAATTTACCACTTAATTTTGATATATTCCATGGCATGATATTGACTTTACTTATTTAAGGATTGTGTATGAAAATTTTAATCCTGTAAATGTTAAAGAAAAATCATTTTTATAATCCAATTTTGCATTTTCAAGCTTTTTATTATGTTTAATTTGACACAATAATATTATTAATTAAGAAAAGTTGTTTTTTACTTTTTTTTATAATTTCATGATTTTAATATGAAAAGTTGGAAAATTAATATAAAAAAGTACTAATTTAAGAAGGAAATTAATAATTGTTTTGAATTTACAAATTTAAAGAATATGTAATTTTAAAATATTAAAAAATTAAACTAAAAATTGTAGCAAAAATCACAAATAAGTGTTCAACTTTTGACCCTACTAACCAAATGTTCTGGCTATGCCACTGTACGCACTTGAATTGTAAAATGAATTTTACCGGAATTCTTAAGAGGATTTCCGTCATAACATCATCTGGGAGGTTGCCTGCAACTCCATCCATGGTTATTTGCTCCCAAAAGAGTAAATATTATAAACTTAAAAAAGCTGAGACGACTGTTTTTAATTCTTAAGAGGAATCACCTAGGTTTTTTTTTTATACCTTATCTAATCTAATAACACTAATCCTTTTCGGATTGGGATTGTGGAGGGTTAATATAATATATTTATTGATGTTATGGAATTATGAACTCGACACCACACTAAGTCCAACTATATTAGACCTATTTGGGTTTAAGGGAGAATCCAACATTAATGAGAGATAATCACTGAAGATTATATGGAGATTACCTGGAAGGTTTCCCGGATCATCATCCACCGTTGAATATTACCTTATTTGCAAGTGCAAATCAAGTTGATTAGCATTAAATATACAACAATCACCTAGGTTTTTTTTTATACCTTATCTAACACTAATCCTTTTCGGATTGGGACTGTGGAGGGTTAATATAATATATTTATTGATATTACATCTAACTTATTAACCACCGATTTAGCCCTTTTTTTAATTAAAAAATATTGCCTTTGATTTTAATAAAAAATAAAAGGAAAATTGCCTTTGAAAGGTTAATACAGTTCTTTTCCTCTGGCCAAAAAAAAAAAATTAATACAATTGCCTTTGATGTTATTTTTAAAGAATTATTAATTGTTTATTTAATACTATAGCTTAAGTTGAAACTTTTCTTGAGATGAAACTGATATGCTATGGCAAAATAGGCTCACTTTATTTAGTTTTACTCTCTCCAAAGATTAATGTTGACTTTCACGCTCCCCACCCTTGGTATATACTTATCTTGTAGAATATGATCGAATTCGAATTTACTTGGCATCCTTCCCTTGCTCTGCTTATTATTATATATATATATATATATATATATATATATATATATATGTAGGACGATTTCATACTTTAGCAAAAAGGAGATGAAGGTTGCCAACGCATTAATTTGCAGAGTATTGTTCATCCTTGTCTGTGTTGTTTTAATTTTGTCCTAGCACTATGAATTGTTATTTTGTAGTAAATTTCAAATGTCATGCTCATGGTTTTCAAAGTCATGGAACACAAAACAAATGGGAAAGCCAAAATTCCCTCTAGTATAAGTTGAGCAAAGGGTAGGTGTAGGTCAAAAAATGGGTCAGAATTAGGAGTAATATTCCTTTGTCCCTGTTGGCCATTAATACAACAAGACTATACTAGCATTGTCTAATATTCCAACATGTTTATTGAATTGGAAGCAAAATATTAATTCTAATTAGTAACCTCTCAGCAGTCTTCCTCTGTTATATACAGAACAGAGGAATGGCAAACACAAAGGAAAAACACTTCCCACCAACTGTTGGGTCTAAAAAAATCAGTCAGATTATTATTATTATTATTATTTTTTGCTTTAAAAGCTAGTCAGAAATTAAACTAGACTTCACAATGATAGTTTGACAATCCACCAGGAAGATTGCATACGCTAAATTAGGCTAAAATCTCAATTAGGGCCTTGAATTTTGTCAAAATGGTCAAATAAGTGCCCAAACTATGAAAAGGTCAAATTAGTGCCTGAACTTTTCGATTTGGATCAATTCAGTCCAAAATGTTTTGGATTATTTACATTTAACATACTTATAATCTAACATTTTGGACTGAATTGCCCCAAATCGAAAAGTTCAGGTACTAATTTGACATTTTCATAATTTGGGTACTTATTTAACCCTTTTGACAAAGTTTAGAGCCATAATTGAGATTTTAACCCGCTAAATTAAGGAGAGACTAGACTTCACAATGATAGTATATATATATAAATCTAACTTCTTACAGAGCAATAACTCTCAATGACTTCACAAAATAGAAGTAAATTAAGGAGAGGCTAGATTTTTTTTTGAAAAGAAAAGTTGGATTTTATTGATGATAAGTTGATAACAGAAGGAGAACATAACTCCAAAGAACAGAGCCAACATCGAACTGTTCAGCTGATGATCAGTTGTGATATTGTCTGTTACTGTTCCCCCATTTTTCACGGTATCCAACAACCTTTTTATAACTCCTTCCATAGTCGACTTTTGCATCTCTGAAATCTTTCCTATTCACCTCTTTAAACACCGTCGGTTGGATTCTGCCTCTGTCATCAGCCAAGCCATATGATCTTTTAGAAGCTTTTGCTTTGAAAACCCTAATTCTAATACCCTCCAGGAACCTGTAATCTGCCTTTTCTAAAGCTAACACTGCCTCCTTTTCTTTCCAGAATTTGACAAACGCATACGTTGTCCTTGTCTCATGACCCTTCAATCTATTAGGGTGCTGGATAAAAACATCTGCCACTTTTCCATAATCTGAGAATGCACTCCATAAACTCTTCCTAGACACCTTCTGACTTAAATTGGAAATAAAAACAGAAAACAAGCTTGAACGCCAATCCATTGGAAAAACTCTGTCATCAATCCTAGGTGAGACAGAGACTAGACTCTGTGTGTAATTAGTACAATATTCCAAGAAAAATATATCATCACATCTAAATATAGGCTTGGATTTTCCATTATTATCCACACCTAGGCTTTCACCTTTATAATTTTGACGATGATCATTACAATAAATATGATTCGACCAGACCAACTCCCCATTCATCATAATCCCTTTTAAGTATCGGTGATTCTCGTAATTACCTGGTTGAAATACTTCTTGTTCAAGAACAAGTAGTTTTGTCCATGACTCTTGGACACCATATTCCGACATCACCCATAAATCATAATATCGTTTGTCCATTCTTTTCACGGAATTAAGCGCACAAAGCATATCTTTATAAACATTAATCTGTGCAGCTTCAAGATAAACAAAATCTGGCTTTGGCAGTGGGAACCATTGGAATACCTCATTGCTAACTTTAAAACTAATCACGACTAGCTGCTCCCCAATATTCCACTGCTGACCCGGACCATAATATCCCAACCAATGAATCACTCCATTAAGGAAAACTGGAGAAATACCATAAAAAATATCAACAGTAATATAATCATCTGGTGTTTCCATTTTTTTCCAACAATTCATTCCC
The DNA here is from genome assembly GCA_001974805.1 of Corchorus capsularis. Classification (NCBI taxonomy): domain Eukaryota; kingdom Viridiplantae; phylum Streptophyta; class Magnoliopsida; order Malvales; family Malvaceae; genus Corchorus; species Corchorus capsularis. Next base: position 99,092 of record AWWV01014995.1, read on the forward strand.
AAAGTGTACACCTGAGCCTCGGCTAATGGTTCGTAATATCGATCGTTATACCAGAAAACAATTTTATAATCATTAATTACAGAATCATAACCAAACCCAATCACCTTATTATATCCATACCGGGGTGAGACATTGTTGGGGTGAGGGAGAGTCTTGTACTTGTGCTGATTAAGCAACGGGTTATAAATAAAAAACCCGGGTTTGATCGTAAAAACAAACCAAGCCATTACAAGAACCAACACTGCAGCAACCTTCCAACGAAGAAGGTTTAAAGGGTAAGTCAACGTCTAAATAGACTTCCAAGGGATCTTGAGTAAGCAACCTAAGACACCCTTTTCGTCGTAATGAGCGCCCTTTTCGTCGTAAGTATTTTAAGTAGTAGACCAACAAGAAGCCATGGTTGTTGTTGTTGATGAAATTGTTGCTGTAGTCCTTGATAAAAGAAGATGATTTGAAGAAAGAATTCCAGCTTTGATGTACGCACCTGAATCGTAAAATAGATTTTACCGGAATTCTTAAGAGGATTTCCCTCATAACATCGTCTGGGAGATTGCCTGCAACTCCATCCATGGTTAATTGCATTGCTCCCAACCGACTGTATTATTATAAACTTAGAAAAGAGACGGCTGTTTTTGATTTATAAGAAGAATAATCGCCTAGGTTTTATTTTATATACCTTATCTAACACTAATCCTTTTCGGATTGGGATTGTGGAAGGTTAATGTTATATTTATTTATTGATAAATATATCTAACTTATTCACCGATTTCACCTTTGTTTTTAATAAAAAAAAAAAATTTGCCTTTGAAAGCTTAACACAGTTTCTTTTTGTTTTATCATCTTTTTAACAAATTAATGTCAATAAATTCTGCCTTTGATTTGAATAAAAAAATATTGATTGTTTTTTTAAGAATAATTTCAGCATTTCATGATTAATCAAATATCAAAGATTACAAAAACCTGAAGACAACGGTTACTCAAAATTTCTTCTCCTCAATTCACAATCAAACATCGGAGACGTTCAACCTTGAAGCTGCTAGTTTTGCAAATGGCACGCCAAATGAAATATTTAACCCTTGGAAACGTCTTAGCTATCATCAAATCTAATTATAGCCTTGGATTTTCCATTATAATCCAAAGCTATAGGCTTTCACCTCTATAATATTCACCGCGCGTTATAAATATAATTCTCAAAGACCCAATTACTCCCCATTCATCATAATCCCTCTCAAAACTCGGGCAAGGTAATTACTTGGTAGACATATATAATTCTTGTTCAAGAACAAGTTGTATTCTCACCACCGGCACTAGAAGGAAATAATAAGTCTCACTTAATTGAACTAAAATTTGTGGTTAATGAGTATACGATCACTTCTTTTTTTTTTTTAGTGATAAATATATAATCACTTCTAATCACTAATTATTTATTAGATAATAAAATGTCCTAATTTGTTTTTCTTGAAAAAGGAAAAGTTTACAAGGTTAAGATTTTCGATGCTATGTTTCTTCATCTAAATCCCAAATGTTAATGCAGCCCACACTGCATAAGGTAGTGGAGTTACTCTGTATTTGTAATTTCTAATTGAATTGTTTGATCATATAATGGGACTTCAAATGCTATTTTGTATTTGTGATTTTTCATTGAATTGATTTGAGCATACAGAGATACGATTGTAAACAAAAAAAAAAAATCCCAAATGCTATCAATATAGCAGCACTGAAAAGAAAATCTTGAAGATGAGTAAGGTAGCATAACCAATACATATCCATTCATTGGGAAAAAAGGAGATATGGGATAAATGATAAATATATCTAACTTCTTGTAGAGCAATTACTCTGAGTGACTGAACCAATGGAACTAAATCAAGGAGACTAGACTCTGTGTGTAAGTAAAAAATTTCACGTACCAGCTATCATCAAATTTTATAGGCTTGGAATTGGATTTTCCATCATCCACAGCTAAGCTTTCAGCTCCATATTCACCGTTAATATAACTCAACCAGACAAACTCCCCATTCATCATAATCCCTCTCAAATCTCGGATCATAATCCCTATAGAATCTCGGACACGGTAATTATCTGGTCGAGGTTGTCCTTGTTCAAGAACAAGTTGTTTTGTCCATGATTCTTGGACTCCATATTCCGACATTACCCATATATCATAATAATACCGGTTGTCCATTTTTTTCACGGAATTAACCACACAAAGCATATCCTTATAAACATTAATCTCCACAGTTCTTGCATCTTTAACAACATAGTCTGGCACTGGAAACAATTGGAATTCCTCATTGTTAACATTAAATCTAATTACCACCTTTCTTCGGCCACTATATCCCAACCAATGAATCTCTCCATTGAGGAAAACCGGAGGTTCATCATGACCAAAAGCAATACTAATATCATGATCTGGTCTTTCCACTTGTCTCCAACAATTCATTCCCAAAGTGTATACCTCAGCTAATTGTTGTTCGTCATCGTCGTTTTGATCCTTACTATTATACAAGAAAACAACTTTATAATCATTACTTAGAGAATCATAGCCAAAACCAATCGCCTTTTTAGATCCATACCAGGCCGAGACATTGTTGGGGCGAGGGAGAGTCTTGTGCTGATTAAGCAAAGGGTTGTAAAGAAAACACCGAGTTTTATGGTAAAAACAAAGCAAGCCATTACAAGAACCAATAAGATGCAAATACTCCAACGAAGAAGGTGTAAAGGGTATCTCAACGTCTGAATAGACTTCAAAGGGATCATGAGTAATCAACCTAATCCACAATTGTTTTGATGAGTTTTTAAAGTAGTTGACCAACAAGAAGTCATGGTTTTTGTTGTTGATGAAATTCTTGCTGTGGTTGGCTATGAAAGGAGATGATTCGAAGAAAGAATTCCAACTTTGATGTACGCACCTGAATCGTAAAATAGATTTTACCGGAAATCTTTGGAGGATTTCCCTCATAACATCATCGGGGAGATTGCCTGCAACTGCATCCATGGTTAATTGCTTGCTCCCAACCGACATGTATTGTAAATTATAACTTAGAAAAAGGATCGGCTAGGTTTTATTTTATACCTTATCTAACACAGTAACACTATAATCCTTTTCGGATTGGGATTGTGGAAGGTTAAAATAATATTTATTGATATCATATCTAACTTATTCACTACCGATTTTGCCTTTGATTTTAATTAAAAAAAAATTGCCTTTGAAAGGTTAATAATACAGTTGCCTTTGATTTTTAAAGAATTACTATTAATTGTTTATTTAATACTATAGCTTTAAGTTGAAACTTTTCTTGAGGTAAAACTGATATGCTATGGCGAAATAGGCTCACTTTATTTAGAATATGATCCTTCCCTTGACATATCTTGTAGAATATGATATAGAATTTACTTGGCATCCTTCCCTTTGCTCTGCTTACATGCAGGACGACTTCATACTTTAGAAAAAAAGGAGATGAAAGCATTAATTTGCAGAGTGTTGTTCATCGTTTTATTTCCTTGTCTGTTTTGTTTTAATTTTGTAGTAAATTTCAATTGTCATGGTTTTCAAAGTCATGGAAACCACAAAACAAATGGGAAAGCCACAATTCCCTCTAGTAAATTTCAATTCCTTCAGAATTACTACACTAATAATTAATATATCTCAAAACTTAATTATCTAATTAAACTTGGTTTCAATCATGTGTTTGTGTTAGACTTTTCCACTGGACAAAAAAACTTGCAAGAAAATCTATATGATTGGTCCACCAGATGGAACTGAAAATCTATACCCAAGACGCTGTTTAGCGAGAGATAAGCTTGATTGCCGCCTTTTATTATTTCTAGTAGCACCTTTGAATATTGCGCATCCAATAGTAACACCCGGGAATTCACCATTAGAGAGGGAATAAGATCAGAGAAAGCATAAGGTGTTACCTCCCAAATGGAACAACCCTTTATCGCTGTAAGAAATAGATCTATGAAATTGATCAGAATCAAGTATGCCATGAACGCGGAGCCACCTTCTGTCATTCAAATCGTATGCATAAATTCCACCAATAGAGTAAACGTAGAGAAAATTATCCACCACAGCATTAGTAGTTGGCCACATCCCATCAAGAGCTCGAAGAGGGTGCGAACCAAATTTTTCGTCGAAACATTCCCAAATTTTCTTCCCCACATTGAAAGCATAGAGGGTTTTGTTACCCCGAATTTTGACCAGAATCAGCTTGTTGGAGGCATCCTTTGGATCATCCACCACGACATTCATAGGGGAAATAGTATTGTACCCCAAAAAATTAGCCAATGGAGGTAACTTAGTCCATTTATCCTCTATGGAGTCATAAACCTCACCAATAAATTTACCATCCGCTGCTCCACCAAACACATAGATCTTGCCATCAACAGCACAAGCTCGTGGATTTTTCCGGCCTATATTCATGGCACGGCACCGTTTCCGCTCCTTGTTGGGCTGGCCGTCGTCGACTTCCACATAAAACACTGCTGCGTGACACCCTGCTTTGCAACCAGGTGTGCAACCATAATCCTCCTCACCTAAAGAACCATCTCCATAACAGTAGCCACCGATGCTGTAGATTCGAGAACCCAGGCCAACGGCTGCTGCTGCTGCAGCTGCGCTGGTAGAAGAGTAGGATTTTAAGCGGACAGCTGTCGGCTCCGCCTCCGCACTAATAATCCGCAAATCCTTAGCAGGGATAAAAAGATGTTCTGGTAATGGATGGTCCTCATCATCAATTTCTTGCACAGGCAACTCGTGCAGGATCTCCTGATAATATTCCCCACTAATGGGGCTGAGATAAAATATACGCTTCTCCTGATCAGACGCCGGACCGATGGGAGCCATCGTCAACTTTTTACCTTGCGGAGGCAAGTGCGGCTATTTTTAAGTAATTTTTAAGAAGAATAATCGGTTAGGTTTTATTTTATACCTTATCTAACACTAATCCTTTTCGGATTGGGATTTATAAATATATCTAACTTATCAAATCCTTTTTTCGGTAGGTGTAGGTCAAAAGATGAGTCAGAATTAGGAGTAATATTCCTTTGTCAAATCGTCTCCCTGTCCATTAATAGAACAAGACTATACTAGCATTGTGTAATATTTCAACATGTTTATTGAATTGTAAGCAAAATATTGTCCCCAAAACGATCATGATGCTAGCAAACTGTAAATTAATTATTCTAACTAGTCAGAAATAATAAGTCTTACTTAATTGAACTGAAATTTGTGGTTAATGAATATATGATGGCTTCTGATCAGTAGTTATTTATAGATATATTCCCTCCGTCCCCCACTTCTATTACGGGAAAAGTGGACCGATAATATGGGACGGAGGGAGTATATAACAACAAAATGTCCTAATATTTTTTTTCTTCAAAAAGGAAAATTCTATATCGTTAAGATTTTCCAGACCATGTTTCTTCATGATCTAAATCCCAAAATTTTCCATACCTTGTTTCTTCATGATCTAAATCCCAAATGCAAATTGTTAATTCAACTAGTAGTTTTATTTGGGGGATTTAATTAATTTGTTATTGGACGTAGTTTGTATATGCGATTTCTTATTGAATTGTTGTATTTGTGATTTCTTATTCAATTATTTTGAGCATATAGCAAATATCTTATTGTAATGATACTCCGACTATTGTATTCCTAAAAAATATCCCAAATGCTATCACTAAAGCAGAGCACTGAAAGGAAAATTTTTAAGATGAATAAGGTGACATAACCAATTACATATCCATTCCTTGGGAAATAAGCAGATTTGGCAAAGGATAAATAATAAATATATCTAGCTTCTTGTAGAGCAATATTACTCTCAAAAATGACTTCACAAGTGGAACTAAATTAAGGAGACTAGACTCTGTGTGTAAGTAGAAAATTGCAAGTAAAAGCCATCATCAAATTCAAATATAATAGGCTTGAATTTTCCATTATCCACAGCTACGATTGTGCCTGTATATGGATCCTTACCACTCTCCAAGACCAACTCCCCATTCATCATAAACCCTCTCAAATTGTAATTACCAGGTAGATGTTCAAGAACAAGTAGTTTTGTCCATGAGTCTTGGACACCATATTTCGACATCACCCATATATCATAATTCCACTTGTCCATTCCTCTCACGGAATGAACCAAACAAAGCATATCCCTGTAAACATCAATCTGCACATTTCTAATTAATCAGCTGGCAGTGGAAGCGATTGGAATACCTCACTGCTGACATCAAAATTAATTATCAGCATCGGACCCAACCAATGAATCACTCCATTGAGGAAAGCCGTAGATTTATGATAACCATATTCATCAACAGTAATATCATGCTGATCTGGTGTTTTCACTTTTCTCCAAAAATTCATTCCCAAAGTGTACACCTCAGCTAATTGCTCCTTGCTGTAGCCTTCGTCGTCATCTCCCTCATTATACAAGAAAACAATTTTATAATCATTACTTAGAGAATCATAGCCAAAACCAATCGCAATTTCTGCCTCCCACCATCCTTTCCTCCAGGCTGAGACATTGTTGGGTACAGGGAGACTCTTGTGCTGATTAAGCAGAGGGTTACAAATAAAAAACTGGGTTTCATCGTAAAAACAAACCAAGCCATTACAAGAACCAACAATACGGCAAAATATCGCCTTCGTCGGTGTAAAGGGTAAATCAACGTCTAAATAGACTTTGAAGGGATCATGAGTAACCAACCTGATACCCAATTTTTCTGATGAGTCTTCGTAGTTGACCAACAAGAAGCCATGGTTTCTGTTGTTGATGAAATTCTTGCTGTGGTTGACGATAAAAGAAGATAATTTGAAGAAAGAATTCCAACTTTTATGCACGCACCTGAAACGTAAAATAGATTTTACCGGAAATCTTTGGAGGATATCCCTCGTAACATCATCTGGGAAATTGCCTGCAACTGCATCCATGGTTAATTGCTCCCAACAGCGTGTATTATAAATAAACGTAGAAAAGAGACGGCTGCTTTTAATTTTCAAGAAGAATCGGCTAGGTTTATCTATACTATATTAAAAAGTACGTTCAGGTGTAAAACTTTTGAATCGCCAATTATACCTTTATTTGTTAAATATATTTCTAAAATACCATTGTATATTTAATATTTTAATTCTTTTATAATTTTCAGTAATTAATATGTTATATTAATATGTTATATAATCTTTTTATTTTAGACAAACTCTTAACCATTTTTAATCTCAACCAAACTCCCAATTTTAATCTCAACCAATCTCTTCAAGATTACTTCCAAAACTATTATTATCAAAATTATTAATATATTGATTACACTTAACCTGTAATATATAATTGCAATTGGACTAAGAGAACCCGTAAAATGTAATTTGAATTGTACTAATAAAATTCTACCCGTAATACATAATTGGAATTTGACTAAAGAATTCAATTTGATTAATTATATACAAAACGGATTAAATTTTAATATACAAAACGGATTAAATTTTAAATTTGAAATCCAATTCCAAATCCAAATTTTAGTTCCCAAACGCTACCTAAAAGAATTCAATTTGATAATTATATACAAAACAGATTAAATTTTAATATACAAAACGGATTAAATTTTAATATAGATAAAATTTTATAATCACTATACTTCTCATTTTTTGTCTTCTTATAAAATTAAATTAAACTATTTATGTATATATATATATATATATTTTCTCATCAAAACCCATCTTCTCCAACTCTCTTAACCGTAAGTTAACTCTATTTTTCTTTTTTTTTTTCGTTTGTTAGCTGTTCTTCTCTGTATTTATTTTTCTCCTTTTTTTTTAGTTTTAGATATTTTTCCGCAACCTGAAGCCTCCCAAGAGCCTAAAGTTTCTGACCAGGTTCATATATCCTTTTAAATAGTTCATCCCTTTCATATCCCATGTTTGTTTTTGTTTATATAACATTCATCTCCTTTGTATGTACTTGCATCTCAGACTTTGTCTCAGCTGATCAAGGACTGACCAGCTTCTCTTTTGTTCTTTTCCTTTATCACATAGGTTGGTTATTGATTGGAACTTGGAAGTCATAAGAGAGAGCGATGTTCCGTATGCTGTCAAATTCTTATCACACCCCCAAGGTATGGGTACCCTCTTATCCATAGATAGGAGGAATAGAGGAGGAAATACATGAAGCTTTCCGTTGTGTGTGCTTATACAAACATAATTGTTTTGCTTTAGTTGATCATCTTCATGTTGACAAATGAAAGAGAGCTTTGTTGGGGCCTTTTGCCTCTTTCCTTATTCCTGATTTTGTAACTTCTTTTGTGGAAATGAGCTCATTTGAAGAGTACAATTTTTTTAGGAGCATTTAGTTCAGTTTTTATCTTTATAAATAAATTTTTGAAAATTAATGTTATCCGTAGCTAAAGTGCAGGCGTTCTTATTGTCATTTAGCTATATGAACCAAATAAAATGAGTTTCTAATTCTTACAATCCTTTCATTTTTTCTTTCCATCTTTATAATTTTCTCTTACGCAAGTATATATATCAATTTAATAGAGCAAAGCATGTACGAGTTTGTTTTGGTGCAAGAAGTCATGACAGAAATTGAGGTGAGAGCAGCACATAATGTGTTTGAAGCATGTCCTCAAAGGCTCAAACAGATACAATGGCTCTGATTTGTAGTTTCAAAGTCAACAAATCAATGTTTCATATACTAGAAAATATTATTGTATAAGAAATTGAGCTTGGGTAGCATCTGCCACACACACACATATACATATATAATATTATTATATATAATATATATATATATATATAATGTGGTTTCTTAATCCTTGATTTTAAATTTTTTTTTTGGCAGTATGGCATGTATTATCAAAGGACCATGTTAATTAAGGGGAGATGTTAATTAAGGGGAGGAGGAGAATGAAGATGATAAATTACTAGATAAATTACTAAATGAAACAGAGAAGCTTACTAATGCTATGGAACGTGAGATGAAAAAAGAAAAAGTTCTTGCAAAATTAAGTCTGTATATATATTTTTGTGTGTATAACTCTATATATATTTTGAGCTACATGTATGGTGTAGCTATAATATTAAACATAACAACCTAATATGTAAATTATGAAGCTTTTCTTTTGTTTGTTCTTATGTTATTATTATTAATTAATACTTCTAATTAGATATGATACATGTTAAACTTTTATCAAATGATATACAAACAAAGAACATTATTTGATACATGTAAACTTTAAAAATTAGACGCGAAGAGAGCACTTAGAAAACTTAGAATATAACTGTCATTTATAGGGAACATTTACGAATACAAATGTAACACATTTTACATTAATTTGTTTCAATGTATTTTGATAATATACGAAGCTTTCACTTCTAATTAATATTCATTATTATTTAAATATTTTTTAATTCATTTTTTGTATTTCTTATTATTTTCAAGAATTTTAAAAAATAATTTGTTCAAATGCGTTGTGCCACGTGCAACGCACGTGAAGGTGATAACTAGTTTTATAAAATGGCTAATCTTTTTATACCCTGAAAAAAACACGATTCTTTTTTTTATTGGCTTATTGAAAAAATAGGCCCCTCAACTATACGAAAAATGTCATAAGAACCTAATAACTTCAATTTTGACCAATCGAGCTCCTAAAAATCCAATTTTGGTCAGATAAGCCTTTAATTTTGCCATTAGAAAAAGTCATGTCAGCATGCCACGTGTCCTAAATTAAAGGCTTATCTGACCTGAAATTGTCAATTTAGGGTAAATTTTTTTGAAAAAGATTGTTTTCTTTTAAAAATAAATGACTGATGACATGAAAATAATTTTTCTAAAAATGACTTCAAAATATATTTTTTTAATTTTTTTCTTTTCCAAAACGTTTACCAAAAAAACTGATGTGGCACTTTCAGGCCACGTGACATGCTGGCGTGGTTTTTTCTCACGACACAAAGACTTCTCTGGCGAAAAGGTTTTTAGATTGGCCAAACTTGATATTTTTAATAAAAAAAATAGCCTTTTGAAAGGTTAATATAGTATCTTTTTGTTTTAGAGTTATTATCAGATCTACCGTCAGTGGAGTTTAACAGATTGCACTTGAGGTCTAGAAGGGTGACATGTCTCCTCTTACGGACTAGATTGAAATATTACAAATCTAATCAATTCTGAAATGAGGTATCTGTCAACATTTTAATCCATCTGTGGAGTTTAACAGACTGCACTTGAGGGTTTAGAAGGGTGACATGTCTCCTCTTAGGGACTAGATTGAAATATTACAAATCTAATCAATTCTGAAATGAGATATTTGTCAACATTTTAACCAATCTGTGGAGTCCAAAAACTCCACCGGTGGTGTATCAAATAATAACTCTTTCATTTTATGTGTATCTTTGACAATTGTTGCTAGCTGCTGTATGATTGTAGAAACAACCTACTGCCATTTTCTAGAATAGATTCTAGGGAGAATTAGATATTGATTAGAAAAAGTAGGTCCCAATTCTAAGACAAATGATTTTGCATTGATCTTCCAATTGGTAAATGTCATCTCCTCTCTCTCAGACAAGGCATAAATTCCCACCTTGAACCATTAGGATTAATATTAACAAGTTATATTAGCCAGCGCTGGTGCTACGAGCATTCTTTATTTTAGAGTGGTGCTTGATTAACTGATTGAATAAGGATATTAATATAATCAATTATACAAGGGCCAAGAACATTTTTTGTTCTAGAGTGGTGCTTGATTGATTAATTGATTGATTTATATAAGGTTTCAGTAAAAATGCAATTTAAATGGATTAGTTTTAATTATGTCTCTGGCATAAATCTTTTGTAAGCTAACTTTTTAGACATGCAAAATTAAGAAGGTCAAGAACATGTTTTTATTTGTAAGTAATAGGAAGTGCAAAGAGGTAATAAAATATGTTGTTAATTGGATAATAATACTCACATTGAACAAATGGTGATTTTAATTCAGAAGGGAAAAAATATTGAACGGTCCATGTTGAAGGGATGGAGACGGAAAAGAAAGAGGAAAGAGATATGAAGGTGAAAACAGAGGGGAGTGATGGAAATGTTTGATTTTTGGCGAACCTGAAGATTGATTAGCATCGAGGAGTTGAAAGGAAGCAGCAATTGAGTTGGTGAGAGGAAAAAGAAAACAGCGAGAGAAACATTAATGCCACTTAGGTTTAGGGTTTAGAAGCAATTAATTCAAAACCTTAAACATTAATTAAAAACAATTAAGGAAGGGAAATGTGTAATTAAGAAAAAGGGTAGATGGAAAAGGAATGAGGGAAACTCATAGAGGGGCTTTTTAGTCATCCGAAAAGTGAGAAAAGATCAAAAATAGCCAAAAGGTGGCACCACATTAATCATCAATTTGGCCTTTTAGTAATTTCCATGGTAGTTAAAAATAATATATAGTATATATTCTTTTTAGCTAATCAAAGCATATACAGAGAAAACTATTGGTACTCCTCTTACTCTGATGGTTAGGATGTTGCAATTGGACCTAGAGGGAGGGTTCGAGGATTGGTGGAAAATCATCTAAAAATAAGAGAAAATTACTTAATTTGCATTACAAGTCACATCTACCCTCCCCAATAGGGTTTGAATATTTCAAAGTTTTGATTGATGATTTAATAATAATTAAGAAATTGTTTGTATGGAAGTATGGGCATCTGTGTGGGCTTGTTTGGCTCCTCCAAAAGTGGAGTTTTTTTTAATTTGGCAAAGTCATGAAAAATAGAGTGGCAGGGAAGTATGAGCTTAACAAAAGAGGGTTGATTTGTCTTGAAGCCTCTTTGTGTCTTGTGTTGCAAAGATTTGGAGACTGTTGATGTTGAGCACCTCTTCTTTTCATGTCCATGCTCTTGGATTATATGCAGGGGCGGATCTTGAAACATGAGATTGGGGGGGGGGGGGGCAAATTGATGAATACAACTATTTTTGGGGGGCCAATTCAAAATTTTTCCATAAATTATATGTAAATATATATGTATTTTTTTGGGAGAAATGTAATATATGTGTATAATAAGGAAAATTTCAAAATTTTGGGGGGCCAAGGCCCCCCAAGCCTCCATTACGGTCTGCCCCTGATTATATGGATGGCATGTTGCAGATTGTGGGTGTTTGCTGGGTTGCTCCTAACGACCCCATAAGTTTTTTTCTTGTCTTGGAATTTTGCTATCGACGGTTCGAATAAGGCTCTATTTGGCTTCAAAGGAACGATGTGATCTTCAATCAGACACAATTTGATGCTGATCAATTGTTTAAAACAATTAAAGTTAGACATTCATGGTGGGTGAAGGCTGCTTGGCCGAATACAAATTTCCGTTGTTGAGCTAGCTCCATGGAGAATCAATGGAGAATAGATTGGCCACATTTGTTTGTTGAAGAGGAATTGTTCTTTTTTTCCAAATTTGCCGCTCATTCGGAGAAGCCAATTTTGAGGCTGATAAGCTAGCAAAGGATATATGGTGTTGATCATTCTATTCCCTTGATTAGATCCTTTAGCTAATCTTTGTGGTTTCTTGGCTCTTGTGTTAAGGTGTGCTTTGGTTTTGCCCTGTTATGGCTGCCCTGTTTTGTCGTTCTGTTTTTATTGCTGGGCTGGTCTTCTTCGTATGGTTGATGTTTCCCTCCTTTTAACTTAATAAAAATTTCTCGCCTTCCAAAAAAACAAAAAGAAATTGTTTGTATTTTTTCTTCCAAAAGAAAATATGTTTTGATTTTGAATTTTCCCCTCTACCTATTGACTATACAGTACACTCAACCTAATAATAATTAGATAAAATGTCCTTATTTTTTCTTCAAAGAGGAAAATGTTATACTGTTATAAGTTTTCCACTCCATGTTCCTTCGGCTAGATCAATAAATCCCAAAGCAGCACTAAAAGGAAAAATTTGGAGATGATCAATAAGGCAGCATAACCAATATATACATATCCATTCATTGGGAAAAAACAGATATGGCAAAGGGATAAATGATAAAATCTAACTTGTTTTTAGAGCAATTACTCTCAATGACTACTAAAGGTGTCAAATGGGCGGGTTGGGCGGGTTTGGGTTTAGGTTATCTGGGTCCGGGTCAAATGGGTCAGATAGTTTCATCGGGTCATTCGGGTTTCGGGTCATCTGGGTTTGGGTTATTCGGGTTTCGGGTTTTCGGTCATATGGGTTTCGAGTCATTCGGGTCTCGGGTCTACCGGGTCTCGAGTTGGGCAGGTTCGGGTTTTGGCCTCGGATCACTCGTATTTCGGGTCAATTGGGTTAGCATTGAATTTTTTAATTTTCAATACTCAACTTTTTTAAATATATTAATTATTCGATTTATTTTATAAATAAGTAAAAACATTAGACAATCTATTATCACCGAAGTTTAGCAGACTGCATATGCAAGATTAAAGGGTAGAATACTTGATATGTGTCTCCTTAGATATTAATTTTGAATATTAAATACATAATTGATTATCAGGTGAGGTAGGTTTTGAATATTAAATACATAATTAATTATCAGGTGGGGTATGTGTCAATATTTTAAGCCGTTGTTATGAAGTATGAAAAGTAAAAACACTATCGACAATGTATAATATAAATAAAATATTAGTTATGTAAAATCTAAATTTATATGTTTTTTTCATTACTTCAATCATAGAACTATCCATGAACAATGAAAATAGAATTACAACCCTTACCAGCTAGATTATTAGTACAGTCGTAGTACCCAATAGATAAAATCACTGAGAAATTACGTAAGTATTGCTATTTATTTATTATTTTTAAAAAATAAATTACTAATTATAAGTTTATCATAATTATTCATATAACTGATTCAATTTTAGTGGTTGTTCATATAATGAATTTTAGCAAATTTAATCATGATTAATAATAGTTGAAATTATAACAATAATATAAATTGTACTGAATAAATGATGATTTAGAATAAGTAAAATTATAAATTTTATTGAATGAAAGATAATTTTAGTTTATAATATTCTCGGGCCATTCGGGTTAGCTTCTCGGGTCATTCGGGTCTCGGGTCACAGGTCACTCGGGTTATTGGCCATTCGGATCTCGGGTCATCCGGATTGCGGGTCATCCGGGTCTCGGGTCGGACAGGTTCGGGTCGTTTACTTTTTCTGGTCAACTTAGATTGGACGGGTTTGGGTTCGGACGGGTTCTCGGATTCGATTCAGCTTTTGACCACTCTAATCATTAATACAACAAGGCTATATATGATTGTGTAATATTCGAACATGTTTATTGAATTGGAAGCAAAATAGTCCCCGAAACGAACATGATTGCTAGAAAAATTGTGAAGTATAAAATGTTAATTCTAATTATATAGTAACAACTCTGCGGTCTTCTTCTGTTTTACACAGAACAGAGGAATGGCAAACACAAAGTAAAAACAGTCCCCCTCCAAGTGTTGGATCCAAAAAATCAGTCAGAAATATTTCTTCTTTTGGCTTTAAAAATCAGTCAGAATTTAGGAGTAATATATTTAGTCAAGTAGTCCGAGGACCATAACTAATGCGTAAAAAGTAACAAGAAGGTGGAAACAAAAGATCATCAACAGAAGGATAGAAAAGAAACCCTGAATTACCCAAATGATTTTAGACCATTAACATTCAATTTAAAGGACTGGAGGCCAAATTTCTATGCAATGAGGTAAAAAACCCAATCTGGAAAGTTATCCATCATATATTAAAAACCCAGTTCTTCAATACCATTCAAGATTATCAGTAGTCAAAGACTTTGGAATGGATCCAATCCATCCTTGAAGGTCAGTTTTGTATTGTCATTTAATTGAACTAAAATTTGTGGTTAATGAATAATATGAATCACTTCTAGTCAGTGATTATTTAGATATTAAAATGTTCAAATTTTATTCTTCAATGCTATCTACAGTCTACACCGAGTTGTTAATTGAAATTTGTTAACTTTATTAAGGTATTGAACGTAGTTCATATTTGTGATTTCTCATTAAATTGTTTGAGCGCATAGAGATATCTTATTGTAATGATACTCAGATTATTATTCCTAAAAAAATCCCAAACAACGACTGAAAAGGATATGGCAAAGGATAAATGATAAAAATATCTAACTTCTTGTAGAGCAATTACTCTCAACAATGACTTTCACAAATGGAACTAAATTAAGGAGACTAGACTCTGTGTGCAAGTAGAAAATTGCAAGTAAAAGCCATCATCAAATTCAAATATAATAGGCTTGGATTTTCCATTATCCACAGCTACGCTTGTACCTGTATATGGATGGTCCCAACTTTCCAAGACCAACTCCCCATTCATCATAAACCCTCTCAAATAGTACTTACCAGGTACATGTTCAAGAACAAGTTGTTTTGTCCATGATTCTTGGACACCATATTTCGACATCACCCATATATCATAATTCCACTTGTCCATTCTTCTCACGGCATGAACCACACAAAGCATATCCCTATAAACATCAATCTTCACATTTCTAATTATTCCCTCTTTAACAAAATAATCTGGCACTGGAAACGATTGGAATACCTCACTGCTAACATCAAAACTAATTACTACCAGCTTCGAACCGAAACGATATCCCAACCAATGATACACTCCATTCAGGAAAGCCGGACAACCATAAAAGTCAACAGTAATATATTCATCTGGTGTTTCCACTTTTCTCCAACAATTCATTCCCAAGGTGTACACCTGAGCCTCAACTAATTGCTTGTTATCTTCCGTATTATACCAGAAAACAACTTTATAATCATCACTTACAGAATCATACCAAAAACCTATCACCTTATCATGTCCACAGTGGGTTGAGACATTGTTGGGGAGAGGGAGAGGGAGAGGGAGAGTCTTGTAGTTGTGCTGATTAAGCAGAGGGTTATAAAGATAAAACTGGGTTTCATCGTAAAAACAAACCAACCCATTACAAGAACCAACAATACGGTAACTTTCCAACGAAGAAGGTGTAAAGGGTAACTCAACGTTTAAATACACTTCCAAGGGATCGTGAGTAAGCAACCTAATAAACAATTGTCGTGAGGACTTTTCTAAGTAGTTGACCAATAAGAAGTCATGGTTTTGGTTGTTGATGAAATTCTTGCTGTGGTTGGCTATAAAAGAAGATGATTTGAACAAAGAATTCCAACTTTGATGTACGTACCTGAATCGTAAAATAGATTTACCGGGATTCTTGAGAGGATATCCCCCAGGACATCATCTGGGAGATCGCCTGCGACCATGGTTAATTACATTGCTCCGAACAGAACTGTATTATAAACTTAGTAAAGAGACGGCTAGGTTTTTTAATTTTTAAGAAGAACCGGCTAGGTTTTATTTTATATATACCTTATCTGACACTAATCCTTTTCGGATTGGGAATTTGGGATTGTGGAAGGTCAATTTAATATTATTGATAAATATATATCTAACCTATTCACCGATTTTGCTTTTGTTTTTAATTAAAAAAAATATTCATTGCTTTTTTTTTTTAATAATAATTTCAGCATTTCATGAATCAAACATCAGGATTACGAAAACCTAAAGACAACGATAACTCCAAATTTCTTCTCTCCCGTTCACAATCAAGCTTTGCAAGCTCACCAGGAAAATATTAGCATTTCTCCTAATAGAGCTATTAATACAAGAACTGAAATCACACGAATCATCATTTGAATATCATTTCACTGCATTACCCCAATCAAGTAAAGAGGTACCATCTCTATTAATCTCCTTCATTGCTAGAGCACAATCGGATTCAACAATAATATTCCAAAAACCAGCCTCCTTAGTTTCATTAACTCCTGCAATGCTGTCTAAATTCCTCCGAATGCCATTACCAAAAACAGGGATGGAAATCATTTCCCCCAAGTTTTGTGCCCCACTCCGTGCCCCATTCACCAAATCATGCCACGTGTCTCTGGTATTGTACCTTGTTTGTTTTCAAGTTTTAGCAAATAATAAAAATACCAGTTAAACACCAGGTTTAGCCCCAAATTAACAACAAATAATTAGATATAAGGGTTAGTCCTAAATTTTACTACATTCCCTATAGGATTTTAGAATGAAAATATAAAATATAATTTAACTAGGCAAACAAGAAATAACATTAGAAACTGAAAAAAGAACACATGTCATTATTTGGTGGATAGGGAGTGGGGACAAGTGGGGCATAAAAAATGGGGGAGAGGATTTTTATCCTAAAAGCAGATGGACGCAAACAGATGGAGGAGTACCGCATTTCCTTCGAATTCTGCTGCTGTATGAGTCTTGTTCAGGTCAGAAAATTAATTTCGATAAATCTACAACTCTCTAGTACTAATGTGAACTGCGGGATTGTCAATCTTCTTTTATGCAAAAATTGGTAATTACGAACGCCTTAGATGGTGAGAAATATTCGGATCTACCAATTTTAAAAATTGGTAGATCGAAAATAGGGAATTTTGGGGTCTTGAAAGAGAGGATCTAGAAACAAATTCGTGGTTGGCATGGAAAGTCCTTGTCCTATGCATGGGAAAGCGTTGTCAAGGTCAGTTTTACAGGCTATAGTCATGAGTCTTGTTTCATCTATCTATAATCTATAAATATTATACTAGTTTATATTGTTTCATCTATCTATAATCTATAAATATTATACTAGTTTAAACTTTATATTATACTAGTTTAGAACCCGGTTGTTGTTGGGATAAAAAAAAATTGGACATTGGAATGGATCCAATCCATCCTTGAAGTATTGTCATTTAATTTAACTAAAATTTGTGGTTAATGAATAATATGAATCACTTCTAGTCAGTGATTATTTAGATATTAAAATGTTCAAATTTTATTCTTCAATGCTATCTACAAATCTTCAATGCTATCTACACCTTAATTGAAATTTGTTAACTTTATTAAGGTATTGACCTTAGGTTGTGTTTGGTTTGGGGGAAACTCCATTGCCAGTGGTAATATTGCACAGGTAAAGACATATTGACACGTTTGGTTGCCAACGAATTTTGGAGATGGGAATAACATTGCCACGCTAGTGGCAATATTGACCTATTTGAGTGGCAATTTTGCCACTCTCAACCCAGGTCTTATGATATTGCCAGCAATAAGTCATTGTCAGCAATCTTTTTCCCACTGGCAATGGAGTTTTCCCCAAACCAAACACAACCTTAGTTCATATTTGTGATTTCTTATTGAATTGTTTGAGCATATAGAGATATCTTATTCTGATGACACTCATATTATTATTCCTAAAAAAATACCAGACGCTATCAGCAGAATAAGGTAGCATAACCAATACATATCCAAATAAGCAGATATGACAAAGGATAAATGATAAAAATATCCAACTTCCCGTAGAGCAATTACTCTCAACAATGACTTTCACATATGGAACTTGTTGAGCATGGACTCTGTGTGTAAGTAGAAAATTGCAAGTAAAAGCCATCATCAAATTCAAATATAATAGGCTTGGATTTTCCATTATCCACAGCTACCCTTGTACTTGTATATGGATGGTCACAACTCTCCAAGACCAACTCCCCATTCATCATAAGCCCTCTCAAATTGTAATTACCAGGTATCTGTTCAAGAACAAGTAGTTTTGTCCATGACTCTTGGACACCATATTTCGACATCACCCATATATCATAATTCCACTGCTCCATTCTTCTCATGTAACGAACCAAACAAAGCATATCCCTATAAACATCAATCTTCACATTTCTAATTCTTTCCTCTTTAACAAAATAATCTGGCACTGGAAACGATTGGAATACCTTACTGCTAACATTAAAACTAATTACCAGCTTCGGACCCAACCAATGAATTACTCCATTGAGGAAAGCCGGCGAATGGTCAATATATTCATCAACAATAATAAGATCATGATCCGGTATTCCGGTGTTTCTACTTGTCTCCAAAAATTCATTCCCAAAGTGTACACCTCAGCTAATTGCGTGCTGAGAATTTTATACAAGAAAACAATTT
Organism: Corchorus capsularis; assembly: GCA_001974805.1. NCBI lineage: Eukaryota > Viridiplantae > Streptophyta > Magnoliopsida > Malvales > Malvaceae > Corchorus > Corchorus capsularis. Next base: position 118,061 of record AWWV01014995.1, read on the forward strand.
TATAATCATTACTTAGAGAATCATAGCCAAAACCAATCGCCATTTCTCCCTCCCCTCCTTTCCTCCAGGCTGAGACATTGTTGGGGAGAGGGATAGTCTTGTGCTGATTAAGGAGAGGGTTATAAATAAGAAACTGGGTTTCATCGTAAAAACAAACCAACCCATTACAAGAACCAACGATATGGTAAAGTACCACCGAAGAAGGTGTAAAGGGTAAATCAACGTCTAAATAGACTTTGAAGGGATCATGAGTAACCAACCTAATACCCAAATTTTCTGATCATGAGTCTTCGTAGTAGACCAACAATAAGCCATGGTTTTTGTTGTTGATGAAATTCTTGCTGTGGTTGGCTATGAAAGAAGATGATTTGAAGAAAGAATTCCAACTTTGATGTACGCACCTGAATCGTAAAATAGATTTCACCGGAAATCTTTGGAGGATAGCCCTCATAACATCATCTGGGAGATTGCCTGCAACTGCATCCATGGTTAATTGCTCCCAACAACGTGTATTATAAATAAACGTAGAAAAGAGACGGCTGCTTTTAATTTTCAAGAAGAATCCGGCTAGGTTTTATTTTGATTTATTTTATTTGGATAGAAATCCTCTCCCTCCATTTTCTGTCCCCTTGTCCATCCACCAAATCACGACATGTGTCCCTTATTAATTTCTAATGTTATTAATTGTTAAATTAAACTAGAACTTCCCGGCCGCGCTTCGCGTGCGGCTGTTTGATTTTATAAATTCTTTTAAGAAAATTCAGTTAAGAAATGAAATTTTGTTGTGAAATGATAACAAAACAAAGCAATAGAGTAAAATTGAAGTATGGAAAAGACAAGAGAATAGAGAGACAATAAAATATGGAGAAGAAGAAAACATGAAGAATGAGAGAAATTGTTCTCATTCATCTTATTCCATTAAAAAGTAAGTGGCCTATTTATAGACACATAGATACATCACCATAAATATAAGGGGATGAACTTAGCACATAGGTATATGTGTATAAATGAACCAAGTCATCAATCTTATCCATGCTTTAATTATATTCATGAACATACACAACATACATGTATATTCATAACAAATTTATAATTAATTTATAATTATTTGATAATTTATTTTATATAGGAAAGGGGATGAGTGTCTTTTAATTTTTCCAAGCTAAATGAATACAAATATAATGAAGAAAACATTAGAAAATTAACAATTGACACTTGTCAAAGAAACAAAATGCCAAGTGGCACTCAATGAGGGTCTTGTACATAAAATTAATAGTAGGTTTAATTTTATATTTTCATTCTAAAACCCTATGGGGAATGTATTAAAATTTAGGACTAACCCTTACATTCGATTATTTATTTTTAATTTGGGTCTAAACCTGGTGATTAAGAGAGATTTTTATTTTATTTTCTTTTATTAATGTTATTTGATAAAACTTGAAACAAACAAGGTATAATACAAGAGACACGTGTCATGATTTGGTGGATAGGGGACAAGGGGGGGACAGAAAATGGGGGGAGAGGATTTCTATCCATTTTATTTTATCAAATGTCTACATGATCTAATTTATCTATATCTATATCTATGAATCTATATATCTATATCTATATTTATATTTTGAATCGACCATTATACCCTTATTTTTTTTGAATATATCTCTTAAATATCCTTGCTTAAACTATTGTAGTTTTATTCTACTAAAAACTCTATTTTTATTCAATAATTAAATCTAATTTCTTTATAATGTCTTTAATTTTACCATTTTAATATTTTTCAATAAAAATTGGATATATTAAAATTTTTAATATACAGTTTTATTCTACCAAAAACTCTATTTTCATTTAATTAAATTCAATATTTTATAATTATTTTATTTTTACCATTTTAATTTAAAAGGTTATTGTGATTGACATGTTCTAATTATAATAGTTTAATGTATAATGATTAAAATTTATTATCTCCCTAGATTGTAATTATTTTATTTGATTTATAATTAATTTTTTACTAGATAAATGTAACCCTTATTGTGGGTTTAAATTCACTATTTTATTTTGTTAATAATTTTCTTCGTGTGGAATGATTACTTTTGTTACTTTTATAGTAAAATTCAATGTATATACAAATGGGCTAGTCGGGTTGGATTTGGGTTCAGTTATCTGGGTTATGTTATTTTCGGGCTAAGGAAATTTTGGGTTATAAGGGTTCGGTTATTTTCGGTTTTAGGTTGGGTTGGATTCGGATCGCTCAAATGTCGGGTCATTTGGGTTTGAGTCAATTTTGGTTCGGGTCTTTTTCAGTTTCGAGTCATATGGTTCAGATAATTTCGGGTTTAAGCCTCTGATTTTCAGGTTCAATTCTTTTCGGATTTGGGTTATTTAAATATAATTAATCTTGATTCGGGTAATTTCGGATCAATCTCTCGGATTAATCTGATTCGGATCGATTCATGTTCGGGTCATTAAGGATTTGAGGTCGGGTCATTCCAGTTTCAGATTGAGCGGATTTTTTGGTCGAATCGGGTTGAATAAGGTTTAGTTTTAGGCGATCAAGTCGGATAACCGTACTCGAGTGAAATTTTTCCAGCTATAATTATAGACTTCTTTAGGATAAAATAAGTAATATATTTAAGATTTTAATTTTAAATTAATTTAAACATATTAGGTCACGTAAGGCACGTGAAAGTGATGACTAATACCCTAAAAAACACTAATTTTTTTTCGCTTATTGAAAAAATAGGCCCTTCAACTATACAAAAAATGTCAAAAGAACCCATTAATTAACTTCAATTTTGACCAACGAGCTCCTAAAAATCCAATTTTGGTCAGATAAGCCTTTAATTCTGCCATTAGAAAAAGTCACACCAGCATGCCACATGGTTTGAATAATGCCATGTGTCCTGAATGAAGGGCTTATCTGGCCTGAAATTATCAGTTTATGGTAAATTTTTTGAAAAAAAAAATTAAAAAATAAATGACTGATGGCATGAAAATAATTTTTTTTGAAAATGACTTCAATTTCTTTAAGATTTTTTTTCTTTTCCAAAATGTTTACGAAAAAAACTGATGCGGCATTTTCAGGCCACGTGACATGCACGCATGGCGTGGTTTTTTCTCACGACAAAAAGACCTATCTGGCAAAAATTGGGGTTTCAGGGGTTCGATTGGCCAAACATAAAATTTATTTGATACTTTTCGTATGACGAGCCTATTTTTGTGATAAGCAAAGTTGAGAAAATCGGACCGGAGGTTGAACCGTTTTTCTACCGATTTCCGATTTTATCCGGTTCAACTGGTCGGTTCGATTGAAATCCTTTGGAAATTATCAAACCGATTTCCTTATCGGTTCGCGGTCCAACCGATTCAATCGGCCAGTCTGGTCCGGTTTTTTCAACACTGGTGATAAGCATTTTTGAATTGGCCGATTGGGGGTTGGAAATGTTAATATATATTTGATAAATAAAATCGAACTTATCCACCGAAACATCGACAATAGTACTATAGTACTAGCTTAGTTGCTTATTGGTCTAGGGACTATTTAACCAGCTCTCAAAATCAAAGCATCTAAGAAGGTGAATTTATTAGATAAAAAGTGTTTTTTGATTTCAGATTAATTATTGTTTCGGGGTTCAATTTTCAAGGCGTAATAATATAAGATCCATTAACTCTTTTGGGGAAAAATATATAACCCAATAATAAAGGCTTTTAGCATTTCATAGACAGTCTTTGAGCCCATCTTATAAAATGAAATGTGTAAATAGCTTTTATTTTCACCATTTTGATGACTTTGTTATTTTCTTTATTTTTCTTAAGGAAATTAGAGACTTCAAAGGTTGACAACTTCAGGTGTCAAATATACAATATAATAGTTTCAAAATTCTGTTGTTCTAAAAATTAGAACGGGTAAATTCCCAATAAAGATTAAAGGGGTCACAAATAGTCCAACTTAAAATTCTCACTCCTTAGACATACCTAGACATGTAATTAAGTACAATGACAACTTCAGGTGTCAAAATATTATAAAACATATATAAAACAATGACAACTTCTCGTGTCAAATGCTATAGAATATTTGCAACAAATTTTGTATAGGAAACAATTAATATGACAACTTCATGTTTCACTTGTGATTTCAATATAATCGGGGGGAGAGGGGGGGGGGGGGGGAATAGCCACAAAATCAATATGGTAACTTCTCAGGTCAAAAATCATTTAATGTAGTAATTCAATGTGAAAACTTTTGGTGACAATTGGAAACAAAAATTATGACAACTTCTAGTGTCAAAATAATAATTTAATGTGATAACTTCTGGTATTAGGGTAATAATTTAATGTGACAACTTCTGGTGTTAAAGTAATAATTTACTTAGAAAAAAAATAGAGGAGGGTAGGATATAAAAATTGAAATTCAAGAAATAAAAGATCTAACCTGAACAGAAGATCAAAGTAACTAGAGCTATCGTGCTAATAACGTGTTATGAAATAAGGAAGAATAATAAGAATAAGAATAGGAGATAAAAGAGAAAATTGAGAAAATTTCTTTATTACTATGAAGGGAGAGAATACCGAATCAGATGTATATATAAAATAGCTTTGGGGACTCCCTTTATATAGTGGAGGAAATCCGTTGTACATTTAATGTTAATCTGCTTAACTTGCAAGTCCAACAGTGGATGATACTTCAGGGAAACTTCTAGGTAATCTCCTTATAATCTTTCTTAATTCTCACATAAATCGTTGATTCTATCTTAAATCCAAAGGGGCCCACATTGTGTGAAGGTCCATTATTCCATAACAGTATAGAACTAGTTTATGACCCGTGTGATTGCAAGGACTGATGATTATATATATCATAAATGATAAATTTTGAGAAAATAATGTATATTAATTTTTTAAAATGAATATATACATATAAATAAATGAAAGAGTATGATAAAAATTGCCTTTGAAAGGTTACAATTTCTTTTTGTTTTATTAGTATCTTTGTAAAAAAATTTCAATAAATTTTGCCTTTGATTTTAATAAAAAAATATTGATTGTTTATTTAATAATATAGCTTTGAAACTTCCAGAATCCAACCAAAACATAAATGACAAAGGTGAGTAAATTCATCTCATTTGCCTTTAAAAAAAAAAAAACAAAGGTGAGTAAAATTCTCTCCAAGGATTGATATTAGAAATTCGGCATATGCTCTATATAGCGGCTTTTGCGTGAAGGTCTGTTTGGGGTTTTGATTTGAGTAGAGCATCTCGGGGTTCTGATTTGTGTTGAGCCTCAGAATCGATACGACCTCTGTCGAATGATGATTGCTTTGGAATTGGCACTCTAAGACCGTAGACTATATGACAGTTTCTTACTTCACTTGTTTCTTATGTGGCAAAAAAACTCTCCCACACCCCCACCCTTTATGAATTACTTAGGGATAGGAGGGAGGATGAAGATGATGGATAAAGAGATTTGAAATAATTAATTATCTATATTAATATTATATATGAGTTAAAATTTTCAATTAATTAGATAAGATGTTAGTGGTTAAGAACTTGAGCCTCCAATAGGAGGTCTCAAATTCAAATTCTGGGATGAGCGGGCTACCTCTCATGTTCATAGCAAAAAAAAAAAAAAAAGATAAAATGTCCTAATTGTATACCAAATGCAATCCTTGAAGCAAGCACTAAAGTGAAAAATTTGAAGAAGAATAAGGCAAGCATAACCAACGATCCATTCGCGAAAAGCAGATATATATGCCATGGATAAATGAATATAGTAGAAATCTAACTTCTTGTAGAGCAATTACACTTCACAAATGGAACTAAATTAAGGAGGGACTAGACTCTGTGTGTAATTAGTACAACATTTCAAGAAAAAGTTATGATCAAATCTAATTATAGGCTTGGATATTTTTCCATTATAATCCACAGTTAGGCTTTCACTTCTATAACATTTATGACCGGTATAAATAAAATTCTGCCAGACCAACCCCCCATTCATCATAATCTCTCTCAAAACAACTCGGACATGGGAATTACCTGGTTGTTGTTGAGGGAGTTCTTGTTCAAGAACAAATTGCAATTTTGTCCATGATTCTTTGACACCATATTTCGACATCACCCATATATCATAGTTCGAGTTGACCATTCCTATCGCGGGACCCACACAAAGCATATCCCTATAAACTTTAACTGCACAATTATGAACATAATCTGGAAGTGGAAACCATTGGAATACCTCACTGCTAACATTAAAACTAATTACCAGCTTCTTCTGATTGAAACCATATCCCAACCAATGAATCACTCCATTCAGGAAAGCCTGAGATTTAAGATAAGTACCATAATTATCAACAGTAATATAATGATCTGGTGTTTCCACTTTTCTCCAGTAATTCAATCCCAAAGTGTACACCTGAGCCTCAACTAATTGCTGATCGTTATCTTCCTTACTATACCAGAAAACAACTTTATAATCACTACTTACAGAATCATAGCCAAACCCAATCACCATACTATCTCCATACCGGGCTGAGACATTGTTTGGGCGAGGGAGAGTCCTGTGCTGAAGTTCTAAATAGACATTGAAGGGATCTTGATGAGTAACCAACCTAATAAACCATTTTCTTAGTCCTGATGATGAGGATTCTTTATAGTAGTAGACCAACAAGAAGCCATGGTTTTTGTTGTTGATGAAATTCTTGTTGTGGTTGGCTATAAAAGAAGATGATTTGAAGAAAGAATTCCAACTTTGATGTACGCACCTGAATCGTATAATAGATTTTACCGGAATTCTTAAGAGGATATCCCCTAGGACATCATCTGGGAGATTGCCTGCAACTGTATCCATGGCTAATTGCTCCCAAGTCCCAACCGACTGTTTAAATTAACTTAGAAAAGAGACGGCTTGGTTTTTTAATATAGGTTTTTATTTTATAGTGGCTACATGATCTGCTTTATACCCTAAAAAAAATAAAAACACTTATGATTAATATTGTATTGGTAAATAAAATCTAACTTATTCACCGAATTTGCCTTTGATTTTAATTAAAAAAAATATTGCCTTTGATTTTAATAAAAAAATAAAAATAAAAATTTAGCTCAGTATATTTGTAACAATTTTCAATAATTTTAATTATTTAATTGACTTGATTCTAAATTGACAGAAGAACTAACCTCAATTGTTGTTTGTGGTAAACGTTAAATCCTAAATTACGCATTTAGCCGTACATTAATCGTTTTGTTTGTCCTAATATAATGTTTTCAATTATAATATTAGAGTTGTTTGTCTAAACTCATTAGATGTTATACTATTGCAATATATGACATAATAATTAATTACCTTACTGTGTATATATATATATATATATATATATATATATATATGATAAGATTAAGAAATAAATTGATGATCATGTTGATGTAGAAATTCAAGAATATTAATTGGCGATGGTAGCTGCTGTATGATTGTAGAAAACAAGTGCTGCTCCCATTTTCTGGAATAGATTTAAGGGAGAATTAGGTATTGATCTTCCAATTGGTTATGTTAATTATCTCCTCTCTTTCAGAGAAAGCATAAATTCCCACCTTGAACCATTAGGAATACTTTCTTTTTAGCTAATCAAAGCATTAGCATATACAGTGGAAATTAATATGCATCACAAGTAACATATCTACCACGCCCATGTTCCTTCATCTGAATCCCAAATGCTATCCTTGAAGTGAATAAGGCAAGCATATAACCAATAAAAATCCATTCCTCGGGGAAAAAAACAGATATGGCAAAAGGGATAAATAATAAATCTAACTTCTTGCATATATAGCAATTACGCTCAGTGACTTCACAAATGGAACTAAATTGAGGCTAGACTCTGTGTGTAATTAGTACAACAATATTCCAAGGAAAAGATATCATCAAATCTAATTATAGGCTTGGATTTTCCATTATAATCCACAGCTAGGCTTTCACCTCTATAATATTGACCAGAATTTAGACCATCATAACGAACCGTATAAATATAATTCTCCCAGACAAACTCCCCATTCATCATAATCCCTATTAGGTATCGGTAAAGGGAATTACCTGGTTGAGGTGGTAGTTCGGGTTCAATAACACGTAGTTGTAGTTTTCTCCATGAGTCTTGGACACCATATTTCGACATCACAAATATATCATAGTTTGAGTTGACGCTTGTTGCCACGTAATCAAAAACACAAAGCATATCTCTATAAACATTAATGTGTGCACCTCCAACATAACATGGAAGTGGAAACCATTGGAATACCTCACTGCTAACATCAAAAGTAATTACCAGCTTCTCTCCACTAAAACCATATCCCAACCAATGAATCACTCCATTCAGGAAAGCCTGAGAATTTTTACCATAAGGAATTTCAACAGTAATATATTGATCTGGTGTTTCCACTTTTGTCCAACAATTCATTCCCAAAGTGTACACCTGAGCCTCAACTAATTGCTTGTTATCTTCCTTATTATACCAGAAAACAACTTTATAATCATCACTTAAAGAATCATAGCAAAACCCAATCACCTTATCATATCCATACTGGCCTGAGCCTGAGACATTGTTGGGGAGAGGGAGAGTCTTGTACTTGTGCTGATTAAGGAGAGGGTTATAAATAAAAAACTGGGTTCCATCGTAAAAACAAACCAACCCATTACAAGAACCAATAATACGGTAACCTTTCAACGAATAAGGTGTAAAGGGTAACTCAAGATCTAAATAGACATTGAAGGGATCGTGAGTAAGCAACCTAATAAACAATTGTCGTCCTGATGAGGACCTTTTAATGTAGTAGGCCAACAAGAAGTCATGGTTTTTGTTGTTGATGAAATTCTTGCTGTGGTTGGCTATAAAAGAAGATGATTTGAAGAAAAAATTCCAACTTTGATGTACGCACTTGAATCGTAAAATAGATTTTACCGGAATTCTTAAGAGGATTTCCCTCATAACATCATCTGGGAGATTGCCTACAACTGCATCCATGGTTAATATTGCTCCCAACCGACTGTATTACAAAAAAAAAAGAGATGGTTGTTTTTAATTTATAAGAAGAATAATCGCCTAGGTTTTATTTTACATACCCTTATCTAACACTAATCCTTTTCGGATTGGGATTGTGGAAGGTCAATTTAATATTTATTATTGATAAATATACTGAATTGCTAAATACCGTCCCCTTTTTGCTATTCACCGTCCCACTTTTTACACTTTTGTCATTTGCTTCATTTTCTAAGATTTCAAATCCTCTGAAATCTTGAAACTATCACGAACGTAAAATAGCGTTAACGTGCTGTATTTTGATGACGATTTAATAAAAATGGACGAGAACGTGCCGTATTTTGATAACGATTTAAGAAAAATGCAATTTTTGAGGAAATTTAAGACTGATGACCTGTGCCGCTGGCACATGTCTTTTTTTTATATATTTATAAAAAAATAATTTTTTTATGTTAATTTTGACCAGAATTGCTTATGCCACCCCCTAGGGGCGGCACCAACCCTAAACCCAATTTTCTTGAAAAATTGCAATTTTTCTTACATCATCATCAAAATACGGCACATTATCGTCCATTTTCGGAGTTCTCGGGCTATTTTACGTTTGTAATAACTTCAACCTTTCAGAGGATTTGAAATTTTAGAAAATGAAACAAAGGGAAAAAGTGTAAAAAGTGGGGCGGTGAATAGCAAAAAGGAGGTGGTATTTAGCAACCCCCATATATCTACATCGATTTTTGCCTTTGTTTTTAAGTAAAAAAAAAGCCTTTGAAAGGTTAATACAGTTTCTTTTTGTTTTATCATCTTTGTAACAAATTAAATTCAATAAATTCTGCCTTTGATTTTGATTAAAAAAAAATAGGACAACCTAAGGCGTAGCTAGTCACACTATACTCTTGTACACTACCATTTAAAACCGTTGGATATGGGTTTTATTTAAATAACAATTGTTGGATATAAGTAGTGTAAATGACTAAACATACAAGAGTAGTGTGGTTAATGATAGTGTAAATAACTTTACTGAAAAAAATATTGATTGTTTTTTTTTTTAAAATAATTTCAGCATTTCATGATTAATCAAATATTAGGATTACAAAAACTCGAGGACAGGGGTAACTCCAAATTTCTTCTCTGCCATTCACAATCAATTGCTTTGCAAGCTCATGAGGAAAATATTAGCATTTCTCCTAATAGAGCTAACAATACAAGAATTGAAATCACTAATCATCATTTCAATATCATTTCACTACATTACCCCAATCGAGTAAAGAGGTACCATCTCTATTAATCTCCTTCATTATTGCTAGAGCACAATCGGATTCAACAATAATATTCCAAAAATCAGCATCCTTAATTAGTTTCATCCATTTCAAACAAAATGGCCATCAAGCACCATAGGGCCTCCTTACTTCCCAAAATGAAATGCCGCACCAACATTCAACTTTGCGACATCAGATGGAGGAGCTACAGTATTACCAGCAACCTCAACATCATTAACGAAAGCGTGTTCTTTTTGTCCTGCGGTAGAGTCGGGATGCAATTCGATCCTTCGAATTCTGCTGATGTATTGTTCATGTCAGAAAATTAATGTCGATAAATCTGCAATTTTCTCTAGTACTAATGTGAACTCGGGATTGTCGATCTTCTTTTATGCAAAAATTGGGAATTACGAAAGCCTTAAATGGTGAGATCTGAGAAGTATTTGTTAGGCCCTTCATATGGTGCTAGAGGGGGGTGAATAGCACTTTTGAAAAGTTTATGGCAATCTTAAGAACTTTTGCTAAGTTGGGTAAAAGGGTAGATGAAATAGATGAAGTTTGAAGGTAGAAAGATGAGAAATTGCAACACAAAGTAGAAGGAAGGTTCAGAAAAGATGAATACTCACAATTTATAGAGGTTCGGTGCTCCCCACACCTACATCCTCTACCTTGATCTCCCCAATCAAGGATTTTCACAAACACTTCACTAAACCGGTGAAATTCTAGTTTCCACCAAGTCTTTTACAAAGTGAGCTCTCCCCAAGCTCTAATCTTCAAAACAAGTTGATCCTAACTTGTTTCTACCCAAGAAAAGATTAATAAAGAAGTACAATGATCTCCTTAAGATCCCAAGTACAAGTTTTAGCTCAATACAATTTTCTCTCAAAAATAGTAGAAATGAAGAACAAAGAGAAATAAAATCTTTCCTCACTTGATCTTTGATGTATGGAGTGTTACCCCTTTGAATCTTACTTTGGATGAGTGTTTAAGAGGTCTATATATGCTCTCTCACATCATTCTAGCCGTTGGAGCCTTTTCCTAGCCGTTGGGCACCTTTTTTCCACTTTTTCAAATTAGCCGTTATTTTTGTCTTTTAGTGGGCGGTGGCAGTTTTAACACCAATTTTAGTCGACTAAAAGTGTATTGCATGACGAGTTACTGTTGATACAGATTGGGCACATCAGGCTTGGCACTTTTAACGCTAGTTCCAGTCGACTAAAAATGTCCACTCTCTAATTTTCGAGTATTTTCCTTTCTTTGCATATTTCTTCAAGGTAACCCTTATGTAAGCTTCTCAAAACTTCATATTAATCTTCAATATTGTTAAGGCTTTCTCCAAATTCGATTCTTGAGCTCCAATTTAAACTCAAATCTTTTCTTTTCTCTCCAAGCCTTGATATTCTTATTTATCATTCTTCATCTTGGCATGAATGATATCAAATCACTCTCATACTTGATCAAGCTCATAGCTAGACTTGATTTGTGTCTTAGGGACTTGGATATACATTTAAACATTAGTTTTCCCTTACACACTCAAGTAAAATGGTTAGACACACATATGTGGAATGTTTTGTTATCATCAAAAACACATGGAGTCAACAGTATTCGGGTCTTTCTGTTGCTGTTTGGTAGATCGAAAATAGGGAATTTTGGGGTCTTGAAAGAGAGAATCTGGGAACACATTCGTGGTTGGCATGGAAAGTCCTTGTCCTATGCAGGAAAGCGCGCGGTGTTAATCAGGTCAATCAATACCGTTTGAGATGGACTAACACGTCCTCATATTGTAAGTTTAGGGGGCAAAAATTATTAAAATTTCGGAGGCGAAAGGTCAATTTTAGACAAATTTAGGCGGCAAAAAGAAACTTTAGTAGTTCACTATGTAGAAGATAAAAAGACTTGTCTAAATCAATCTTGAATACTAAAAGCTTGCTATATGTTGTAGAATCTGATGGAATTTACTTGGCATCCTTCCCTTGCTCTGCTTATTATGTAGGACGACTTCATACTTTAGCAAAAAGGAGATGAAGGTTGCCAACGCATTAATTTGCTGAGTGATATAATCTCCTTCTCTGTTTTTGTAGTATTAGTTTTGTCCTAGACCTATGAATTGTTATTTTGTAAATTTCAATTGTCAATAAAATCCAAGGTCACGTTAATCAACGTTAATCAATAATACACAAAGTATCTTTCTTACGCTGGTAGAGTTAATTACCTCTGTTCCTATATACTCCATGTCCTGTTACATATTCCCTCAAAAGTTCATTAAAATTATCAAATTCTATAATGAGGAAATTTTTATGGAACTTTTAAGGGTGATAACTAATAAAAATTCTCTGATAAGATGGAGTATATATATGTAGTTTATCACAATATCTTGGTGGTCTAGTAATTCATTCTTTTAATAAATGGTTTAATATTGCTTTAGTGTCAAAATTAGTTTGGAAGTTGTTTCAACATCCAGCAACTTTGTTAAATCGTAGAAATATTATTCCTTCTGACTTCCTGCCAAATTTGCTCTTCTATTGAATCTATTCCTCATGTGTTTGCAGAATGTAGATTCAACCTTTATGGAATTCTTTTAGTTGGTCTTGGGATCGATCCACATATGACGACTCATCTTGCTCCTCAAATTAAAATGCTTCAAATGAAAATTTGTTTGTGTTTCTAAAAGAAATAATACTTTATTTATTACTAATATATTTAGGAAAAACAGAAGTACATGATGAGGCTGCAGTAATATATCTGGCCGCGGTCTTCAAATGAAAATGCTTACAAATGGTAATTAGTTCTAACTCTATGTTATTATAATTAAATTGTTTGTAGAACGCAAGATCTAAATCCACAATTTTTTAGAGATCAATAAATCCTTAACAACGAAAATTCCAAAGTAAATTAACAAGTGATGACTAAATTACATAAAAGAAAAGGCAAATTTCATATAGATTAGAACCCCATTACTAATAACATCCCCTTATTACATTAGGGAGACTAGACTCACTTTGTGTATAAAAAAGCGAGAGCCGATGCGTTGATCAATATTCATGGATTTTCCATCATCAGGGTATTCCACAGTTAAGCAACTATGAACATCATCACCATACTTAAAATTTTCCCAAAGCAACTCCCCATTCATCAGAATTCCTCCAAATTCTCGGTTATCGTAATCTGGACAAGCTCTTTTAAGAGTATGAAGTCTAGTCCATGACTCTTGAACACCATATTTGGACATCACCCATATATCATAATAGTAGCCGTCCAGTCTTGCCACATAATAAACCACACAAAGCAAATCCTTATAAACATTATAAATCTTCATAACGGAATGGAGATCTACATATTCTGGCAATGGAAACCATTGGAATTCTTCACTGTTAACATTAAAACTAATTACCCCCTTTAGGTTGGGATTGCGGCACCGGCGCCGGCGTCTATATCCCAACCAATGAATCCCCCCATTCAGAAAAACCGCATATTTGTTATCATCTTTACCAAAAATAGGAGTAATATCATCATCTGGTATTTCCAGATTTCTCCAACAATTCATTCCCAAACTATACACCTGAGCTAATTGGTTGTAGCCTCGGGCGTAATTATATTCCAGCTCATACCAGAAAACAACTTTATAATCATTCTTTACAGAATCATACCCAAAACCAATCACCTTATCTTTCTGATAAGGGACTTTGTAGGGTTTAGTCGACAGAGTCTGGTGCTGATTAAGAAAAGGGTTATAAAGAAAAATCTGGGTATCAAAAACATCGTACAAATAAAAACAAACCAAGCCATTACAAGAACCAACAATATTGCAAAAACCCCACTTATTTTCAAAGGGTAATTCAACGTCTAAATAGACGTTGAAGGTATCATGTGTAAGCAACCTAATACACCATTGTCGTGATGGGTTTTTAAAGTAGTCGATCAACAAGAAGCCATGGTTGAAATTCTTGCTGTGGTTGGCTATAAAAGAAGATGATTTGAAGAGAGAATTCCAGCTTTGACGTACGCACCTGAATCGTATAATAGGTTTTACCGGAATTCTTAAGAGGATATCCCTCATAACATCGTCTGGGAGATTGCCTGCTGCAACTGCATCCATGGTTAATTGCTTGCTCCCAACCGACTGTATTATTATGAACTTAAAAAAGAGACGGCCGTTTTTTATTTTGAAGAAGAATCGGCTAGCAAGGTTTTATTTTATAATAATAATGGCTACCTTATATACCCTAAAAAATAAAAAACCTAATCCTTTTTGGATTGGGGGTTCACATATTGTACTGATAAATAAAATCTAACTTATTCACCGATTTTGCCTTTGATTTTAATAAAAAAAAAGTTTATAAAAAAAATTACCTTTGAAAGTTTAATACAGTTGCTTTATCTACATTATTGATTGTTTATATAGCGCTTAAGTTGAAACTTCTAGGATCCAACCAAGTCAGTAAAACTTTGTTTTTTAGGTAAAACTGATTTGCTAGCGAAATAGGCTCACTTTATTTAGTTTTTGAATTCACTGGGAGGGAGTATGAAGAGATTTGAAATAATAATGAATTTAGTCATGACTCATGAGTCTCTGTTTCTCAAAGGAGAGTACTTGTTTAGAGGGAACAGGAATTAATCGGTACTTCTTAATCCAGTTTATGCCCAATCCAAGAGTTCTAAAGTAAACCCGTCAGTTTGTCGGAATATGAAGGAATTGCCAAAGGGGTTTCGGATTTGGTTTCACTAGAATATCTTGATTCTATCAAAAAGGTGCCAAATTGAGCCTAAGATTTTAACAAAATTTGAAACACTTAGATCACTTGAGTGGCATTCTATTCTCTGTGTTGTTTTAATTTTGTCCTAGCACTATGAATTGTTATTTTGTAGTAAATTTCAATTGTCATGCTCCTGGTTTTCAAAGTCATAGAAACCACAAAACAAATGGGAAAGCCACATTTCCCTCTAGTATAAGTTGAGCAAAGGGTAGGTGTAGGTCGAAAAATGGGTCAGAATTAGGAGTAATATTCCTTTGTCCCTGTTGGCCATTAATACAACAAGCTGGCTATACTAGCATTGTCTAATATTCCAACATGTTTATTGAATTGGGAGGAAAATATTGTCCCCAAAATCGAACATGATTGCTAGCAAAATGTAAAGTATAAAATGTTAATTCTAATTAGTAACCTCTCCGCGGTCTTCCTCTGTTATAAAACAGAGGAATGGCAAACACAAAGGAAAAACACTTCCTGGCCTCCAATAATAACTGACAAAAAAACAGTTTATGTGCTTTGAAAATAGAATATTAGAAAAGCTTTTGACTCTCTTAACTGGGGCTTTATAATTAAAGTTCTTCAAGCAATAGGACTGCCTCAGCGATTTGTTGATTGGATAGCCATTTGCGTCACTACTCCTATGTTCTCTGTTGCAGTAAATGGAAGTTTGACAGGCTATTTCCCTGGGGCGAAAGGGGTCAGAAAAGGTGACCCTATTTCCCCATATTTGTTTGTGTTATGCATGGAAGTCCTCTCTCAACTTTTAAATAGAGCTGCTGCTAAAGGAGTTTTTAGATATCATCCAAAGTGCCATCGTTTAGGTATGACTCATTTGGCATTTGCTGATGATTTACTTATCTTTTCACATGGATCCAAGGAATCAATCCAGGCAAAATTATCCATCCTTCAGGATTTCACTTTGCTGTCCGGCTTGCTAGTAAATAATTCTAAATGTGAATTATTCTCTTCTGGTGTTCCAAGAGAGGCTTTGAATAATATTCATAAGAAATCAGGTTTTAAACTTAGCTCTTTACCTATACGCTATCTGGGGGTTCCTTTGATAACAAAAAAGTTAAATGCTCGAGACTGTGAACCTTTGATTGAGAAAATCACATCAAGAATCACAAGCTGGTCAGCCAAACACTTATCCTATGCTGGAAGACTCCAACTTGTTAAATCAGTTTTGCAAAGCATGCAAAATTTCTGGTGTTCTCACTTCATACTCCCTCAAAAAGTCATAAAGAAGGTAACACAACTATATTCTTCTTTTCTCTGGAAAGGTACAGAGGGTAAAGCTACTGGAGCCAGAGTAAAATGGGACTTTGTCTGTAAACCTAAAGCAGAAGGTTGATTGGGACTAAAACTGGCAAAAGAGTGGAATGTTGCTTGTCTTTTCAAAATCATAAGGCTCATCCTTTCAGAATCTGGCTCGCTATGGGTTGCTTGGTTAAAAGAATATGTGCTCAAAAATACATCCTTTTGGGATTATCAGATTTCTTCCCAAAATAGTTGGCCAATGAGAAAGCTACTACAAGTCCGAACTATGGCTTTTCCTATATATCAACGCCTGCAGCAAAACTTCAAAGTCCATCATGCTTGGCAAGCTCTTCGACAAAGGCAACAAAAGGTACAATGGCACCGCCTCATATGGTTCTCTGGTAATGTCCCTAAACAAGCTTTTATTGCTTGGCTTGCAATTTTGAATAGACTAGCAACTAAAGACAGGCTCTTGAAGTGGGGAGTTTCTTTGCAAGATAATTTATGTCCACTCTGCCATCAATTTCCTGAGACCAGGGATCACTTATTCTTTTCATGCTCTTTCTCAAATGAAGTTTGGAAGGGAGCATTGAATTTGTCTGGCTTAAATCGATTGCCTAGAAATTGGAATTCGGAATTTCATTGTGGTATAACCAAGCTTAAAGGGAAAGCACTATTAACTTTGATATGCAGATTAGCCTGGAGTGCTACGATTTATCATCTCTGGTGCGAGAGGAACAATAGAATTTTTGGCAAACTAGAACTTACACCTTCTCAAGTATTAATGAGAATATCGATGATTATCCAAGGGAAACTGCACTGCTTGCAAGATATAGCTGGAGATCCGATCAATATCCAACTTAGTCAAAGATGGGGATTTTCGCCGATATTTTTGCTCCCTGAACATATATCCTTTAATTTATTTTGTTTGTATAGTTTTTGAGCTGTACAGGTTTTACACTTAGTTGCTAACCTTGTAAAATTGTAGCAGTTATATTGCTTTTTCAGGAATGAAAATTTAACATTTCATCCAAAAAAAAAGAGAAAAAGGTTAACGGCCTAATTAGAACAAGAATATGCCAAGCAACTCGTAAAACAACCTACAACATTTTGTAGTAATTAAATTGTTTTCTCAAGTATTCTAAGTAGTAATGTAGTTCACAAGATTTAAATCAAAATTAAAATCTTGTAGAGATCTAAATCTTTAACAATAAAATTCCAAAATTAAGATTTAAATCCTTAAGAATTAAGCACAGCAAAGAATGCAAAAATCAAATACTTTGATATATAGATTGTAGCTAGAGAGTAGCCGCTCCAAAAGAAGTGACTAAATTACATAAAAGGAAAAAGTATATTTACATTAGGGAGACTAGACTCTCTTTGTGCGTAAAAAAGTGGAAGTGGATAGGTTGATCAAAATTCCTGGATTTTCCATCATCAGGTGAATCCACAGTTAGGCATCTATGATTAAAATAACCATCCTCAACTTTTTCAACTTCTTTTTCCCAAAGCAACTCCCCGTTCATCAGAATTCCTCATAACATCATCTGGAAGATTGCCTGCAACTGCATCCATGGTTAATTGCTCCCAACAGACTATTATAAATAAACTTAGAAAAGCTGAGACAACCTTTTATAATTCTTAAGAAGAAGCGGCTAGGTTTTATTTTATACTAATAATAATACCTTATCCACTAATCCTTTTCGGATTCGGATTGTGGAAGATTAATATAATGTTTATTGATAAATATAATCTAACTTATTCATCCAATAAAAATGCATTTTATTTCCTTGTCTGTTTTGTTTTAATTTTGTCCAAGACCTATATAAATTGTTATTTTATTATATTGTGGAGTAGTAAATGGGTGATTATATGATACACCGGCGGTGTAAATTTTGAACTCCACAAGCGGCTTGTGGAGTTATACGTATCCATTTTTTGAATTAATTAAGTTTTAAATATTTCAATCTAGTCCCTAAGGGACACATGTCACCCTTCAGAATCCGCTTGTGTAGTTTTCTAAACTCCACCGCCGGTATATTGTATAATTTGCCGTAGTAAATTTCAATTGTCATGGTTTTCAAAGTCATGGAAACCACAAAACAAATATTGGGAAAGCCACAATTCCCTCTAGTATAAGTTGAGGAAATTAAGGGTAGGTGTAGGTCGAAAAATGGGTCAGAATTAGTAGTAATATTTTGTCAAATCATCTCCCTGTTGGCCTTGGCCATTAATACAACAAGGCTATTCTAGCATTGTCTAATATTCCAACATGTTTATTGAATTGGAAGCAAACTATTGTCCCCAAAACATACATGATTGTTAGCAAAATGTAAAATATAAAATGTTAATTCTTTTTTTGAAAGGTAAAAGTATTATTAAAAGAGGAAGAGAGGAACATGAGAACCTCGTACGTTAAAACCTCCTATAGGAAAAATTCAGTGGCAAAAAATCTTATAGGAGGAAAAAGAGTACTCTCTTAGAAATGTTCCTCCCTAGAAAAGGTTACCGAAGTCTAGCACCAGGAAAGGAAAAGAAAAACCCAGCAGCCCCAATACAACCAAAACCAAACAAAAAAGGCCGCCCAAGAAAAACAGCCAAATACAATCAGGAATAAAGACCTAGAGAGAACAGAAACAAACTTCTATGGCTACATCATAGTCCAAGGCAAAACGCAACGGCAACAACAACCAGCACCAAAACACGATTCCACACACAGCAGAAACACCCCTAACATAACTCCGTACAAAAAGTAACAACACAAGCAGCACACCCAACAAACCCTTCATCAACCATTAAAAATCCTTAAGTAATACTCACCACGGTTAATGCCTTCTTTAGCTAACCTGTCAGCATCATGGTTCGCCTCTCTAAAGCAATGCCAGATTTTGAAAGAGGAACAATTTCTCTTCAGCAAGGTAATGTGATTGAGCCACTTTCATAATCTCCAAGGTGCCTCACTTGGGTTCTCAACCCACTTAACAGCATTTAACGAATCACTTTCAACTATTAGTCCATGGGATTCAATCCAACTGGATGCACAAAAGACCAAAAGACCTTCTCTGATAGCACACACCTCGGCCTCATTTGACTCCATAACCCCTACTGATTTAGAAAATTCCATACAAACTCTCCCCAACTCATCTCTTAGAATCCCACACCAATCCCTGCATTCCTCGGTTTTCCATTTGAATAGGGTTAAAGTGTGGAGAATGGTCTTCTATGTTAATTACTTGAATTAAAATGTTAATTCCCCGCTTTAGTGTTAAAGTCTAGACCATTCTCCACACTTGAATTAAAATGTTAATTACTAGACCACCAAGATATTGTGGCAAACTACATATACTTTACATTAGAATTAACATTTTAATTCATTCTAGTAATTCATTCCTTATTGCTTTAGTGTCAAAATTAGTTTGGAAGTTCTTTCAACATCCAGCAGCATTAGTTTCCCAAGTTGTTAAAGGAAAATACTTCCGTAATGTCCATATCTTAGATGCTAAATCAAGTACTGTTCTGGTCTTTGGAGAGGTATTCATATATAAATGTATACCCTATATTAGAGATAACCTCTCATGGAGAATAGGATGATCTGGCCGAATCAATGTAAATTGCTAGTATGATAAGTTGGTCTTGGATCCACATATGACTCATCTTGCTCTTCAAATTAAAATGCTTTCAAATGAAAATATGTTTGTGTTTCTAAAAGAAATTAACTTTATCTATTACTAATATATTTAGGAAAAACAAAAGTACATGATGCGGCTGCAGTAATATATCTGGCCGCGGTCTTCAAATTAAAATGCTTACAAATGGTAATTAGTTCTAACTCTATGCTATATTAGAACCCCATTACTAGCTAATAACACCCCCTTATTAAATTAGGGAGACTAGACTCACTTTGTGTATAAAAAAGCGAGAGCGGATGGGTTGATCAATATTCCTGGATTTTCCACCATCAGGGTATTCCACAGTTAAGCAACTATGATCATCATCACCATACTTAAAATTTTCCCAAAGCAATTCTCCATTCATCAGAATTCCTCTAAAGCATCGGTTATTGTAATCTGGACAAGCTTTTTTAAGAGTATGAAGTCTAGTCCATGACTCCGGAACACCATATTTCGACATCACCCATATATCATAATAAATACCGTCCAGTCTCTCCACATAATTAACCACATAAAGCAAATCCTTATAAACATTAATCTTCATAACGATATTTAACTCTAATTCTACATATTCTGGCAGTGGAAACGATTGGAATTCTTCACTGTTAACATTAAAACTAATTACCACCATTTGCTTGGGACTGCGGCTATATCCCAACCAATGAATCCTCCCATTCAGAAAAACCATAACCAAAAAGAGGAGTAATATCATCATTTGGTGTTTCCACTTTTCTCCAACAATTCATTCCCAAAGTATACACCTGAGCTAATTGGTTGTTGTAGCCTAGGGCGTAATTATATTGCAGCTCATACCAGATCACAACTTTATAATCATTATTTACAGAATCATACCCAAAACCAATCACCTTATCTTTATAATCATAAGGGAGTTTGTAGGGTTTAGTCGACAGAGTCTGGTGCTGATTAATCAGATCAAAAGGATTATAAAGAAAAATCTTGGTATCCAAAAAATCTTTAAAATAAAAACAAACCAAGCCATCACAAGAACCAACAATATTGCAAACCCCCCTTTCACTTTCAGTTTTAAAGGGTAATTCAACGTCTAAATAGAAGTTAAATAGAAGTTGAAGGTATCGTGAGTAAGCAACCTGATACACAATTGTCGTCCTGATGAGGAGTTTTTAAAGTAGTCGAACAACAAGAAGCCATATGCATGGTTGAAATTCTTGCTGTGGTTGGCGATAAAAGAAGAAGATTTGAAGAGAGAATTCCAACTTTTATGTACGCACCTGAATCGTAAAATAGATTTTACCGGAATTCTTAAGAGGATTTCCCTCATAACTGTTATCAAAATATGGCTTATTAGTAATTAATAAAACAAGGAAATCAAGAAAGAAAATTAATCAAAGGAAGGGATTTACCCAACAGTGTAAGAAGATATAAAAGAGTAACAAAACAAAATAAGATTTACTAATTAGACATGTTAATCAAAGCAAAGGCAACGTGGCAAATAAATAGGAAAAACAAAAGAATTGTGCTAACAATACTATATATATTATATTATACTATATATATACTATATAATAACGTTATAAGACAAGTAAATATATTACAGATTATCCATATATATGCCAAAACAAACGGAAATATAAATATGTAAGTTACTAACAGAATACTAATATATATATGGCAGATATAAAATTAACAGAATACTTAACGAAATTAACTCCAACAGAATAATAATCAAATGAACAGCAAAAGAAGGGTTTAGAATTGACCGAAGGTTACTCGAGGCCTGCTTGAAGCAGTTTCCTTAAAACAGATTTCCTGCCTCCCGTGCTTAAGGATGAAATCAGGAATTGTTTCCCAGGATACAACGAGGAAAATTGAGTAAGAGGAAGCACACCTCTTCTCAACGAACCGGAATAATATTTGGAACAGAAAACTAATGCTGGGAAAGAAAAGAGAGAAAGAGCTTTTGCTTTTCGTTGTTCTTTTGAAAGCAGAACGGAAGGTCTCTATTTATAAGCCAATGGTAGGGTTAGAATTGGAAAGTAAATTAGAAATATCAATCCAAAAATCAGATTTAGAGAGATTTTTGGTGATTTTTTATTTACCAAACTTCCCATGATCTGAGTGGTTGAGATATTTTCTCAACCACTTGGACTTGGCATTTTTTATCAATTTTGACTTGGTAAAAAGCCACATGTTTTTTTCCATTCAAACTTTCCTACAATAACATCATCTGGGAGATTGCCTGCAACTGCATCCATGGTTATTTGCTCCCAAAAAAGTAAATATTATAAACTTAGAAAAGCTGACACAACTGTTTTTAATTCTTAAGAAGAATCGGCTAGGTTTTATTTTATACTCCTTCAATTTCTTTCTTTTTAGTCCCTCTTTGGTTAAACAACTTCAACTTTGACCATCTTCTAAAAATATATA